>WBMV01000298.1:1974047-2001964 GCA_013396655.1 Campylorhamphus procurvoides | reverse complement strand
TTTGTTTTGTTTTGGGGGGTTTTTAAGCATTGATTGTTCCTGCCCTGTGGACCTAAAAGGTGACCCAGTTTCTATATTTGAGCAGCAAAGAAAGTAGACCTCCTTTATAAAACACCTTAGCAGCCACTGGAAGTAATGCTTTGCTTTAAAATTAAGTCCAAAAATTGATCCAGGTTCCAAAAACTCATCGTGTACATCTACTTGCCTCATTTTCTTATCAAGGATTGGATTCACCTCTATGAATGTTTGTTATCCAAAAGAAAGGCATTTGGATAAATTACTCCTCTGTATTCTTTCTATAATCCTCAAAAAGGGACACAAACCTCACAATATGATTGATTCCCCTTTGATAACACAAGTCTAAACCAAAATTAATTGGTTTCTGGAGAGACATCACAGTTGATTGACTGTGGAGTGATCACAGACACTTACTTTTGAGACCACTAAGGGCAGCAAATTCCATCCCATCCCTATAGACCACCAACACAGTCAATTCACTTTTCCAATAAAAATAATTTCTTTTCTTTTTCAATGTAGAAATTTTTTTTTTTTAATTTCCCAACTAAGCTGCAAAATTCAGGCATGTTTCTTCCTTCCCAGTAACACTGAACATGCTATCCCAACTGAAGGAATAAAAGAGAATGACTAGCCTGTCCAGAGCATTACCAGCCTTTGTGCACCTGGCACCTCTGTACTGTTCTGCATCCATCAAGTCTGTCAGAGTCCATGCAGCTTCTCCATGCTTCCTGAGTCTTGCAAGCAACCTAGAAGACTACAGTCTCATCCTAACAGAACTAGTTTGAACAGAAACATGATTTATATGTATATATAAAAGTGTTTATCTGACACGCACACGCCAATGCAGCCTGAAAGACACAATACCTGTACCTGATAAGCCATGGTCCCTATAAGCCTTTTTTAGGTATCCAGCATCTTATTTTACCTATCTGATATAAATATTCTGAGTTACAGAACAGTTGCTTAAGGTCCTTCCACTTCACAGATGGAAATGCATTATGCCCACTTATTAGTAATTTCTCTAGGTGTGTACAAGATTCTAGTTGAGATCTTTTGTACTGCTTGCTTCACACAGCTAAACCAGAAGGGGTTTGAATATTTAAACATTTTGTCTTCTCCCGTATTAAGCACTTTTGACCAGATCTGTAAATGCTTGAACAATCACCATGTTGCATACACAGAGAAGTTTCAGTTTTGAGGTATGCAGTGTCATTTCCTCTCATGACCTTGCACGGTCACTTGTTCCCCCTCTCTTCAGTGCTGTGTAAACAAATGGGAAGAGTGGAAAGTAAGCAAGTGGAAATATATTAACTGAGTTTTAGTAGTTTCATTCCAAATGTTTTGGAATGCATAATGAACTCTCCGAAGCTAATTTCTTTGTCTTTCAGCTGCTTGACATATTTCTCAGCTAATTGAACATTTATAAACACACACAAAAATGAAATTTTAATGTCATATTTGCATGTGAAATTCTGGCTGGACTGTAAGCATGGTTTGTTTAAGAAAACAAAACTCCCATTAGTGGAAAACAAAAGTATGAGCAAAATCACTGTTTGTAAATAAAATTTAAAAATGAAAAAAATATGTGTAGATACATACAGGTGAATAAACAATGGTACTGCACGTCCTGCTGGGAAAAATGGTGGAAAAATTCACATCTTTGTGAATTTCTGACATCACTTATGTGAGTTGCTTTTTTTTTTTTCAGATCCATTAAACTTTATTTAGCTATATTAAGCACTTATTATATGGCATTTTAAATTATGAGTAAACAAAATCATAAAAGAAATGGGTTTTTTATGCAGATAGAAAGAGATTAAGCACACATTAATTACTAGTGGAAAACACAGTAAAGGTTATTTGGTATTTGTGTAAGAAGAGAGGAGACATGAACTTCTGAGTAGAATATTTTTTATGTTACAAGTCCTGCTGTAATGCTGTGTTTTAGAGAGAAGTACATTTTCAGAGAAATGCCGTTTAAAAGGATCTGTTAATATGAATAGAAGTGTAAGAGCTTCTAATGTTTTTACTGGCTGACACGGTTCATGATGGTAGAAGAAATATAACTGGAGAAAACTTGCCCTAAATGGTCCAGGTCCACAGTCCATAGATTTTCATGTCAGCCATCACATCTAGAGCAAGATTTCAGTGCTTCCTAAGACTTGTTAAAGATGGTAAATTTTAGTTCTTAAGTTGGTATGCCACACAAAAGTTGTGAGAAAAATAAAGAGAAGAAATGTAAATATTTATGCCTATGTGGAAAGTGCTAACTCACCAGTTTGTAACATTATAGCAAGGGCAAGTAACCAGTGATAATAAATGTCTCTGAAAGAGAAGTTTTACCATGTAATTTGTTTATTCTGCCACACAAGATAGGGGTGGGATACAAATTCAGTAACAGTAAAAGTTGCACATAAACAAGACAAGAGAAGATATCTGCCACATTCCCCCTGGGAAGCAACATGAAAAGCAGCATGTTTGGATGCAAGCTGGGTGCAATTAATTTCTGGGTGCAATTGATGCATTTCACATAATTTTCAGAAAGTTTACCTTAAGAATAAATCTCTGAGATTTCATTTTGGGAACTTCTATGTCTCTTAGTAACATACTTTTGAGTGAAGTTCTCTGAAACATGAAACAGTATGTAGTATATTTAGCTTCTGTAATACAGCCTGTATGAATCATATTTTTTTCTTTTTCTCCTCAACACAATGTGATACCTGTGACATACTCGACTACCTATAGTTACAATAACACAAGGTGATGATCCTATAACAAAAACAGGTTAAGTACACTGTAAAACCAAGCTTGTGAATGAGGCAGCACCAATACACAATCAATTCTGACTCATCCACCAAGGGGGATCACCCTAATCTTACCAAATGAGGATGTTAACAAACTACCTGGACTAAACTAGAAAGACAACTAAATAAAACCCATCTGACTTGTGGACTTCTGCCTCTGGGTATGAGTCACCCATCAGCATCTGTGCAAGAGCAGATGGGCTCGGCCTCAGCCAAGGGGTGATCAGGCTGATCTGTGAGGTCCCCAGAGTGCCATAATCCTTTAGACCTCCTGAGAGAATGCGTCATTCACCCAAACAGCCCTGAATCGCAAGTAAAGTGCTGTTCTTCCAATAGCCAAGCAGCTCTCGAGAGCTTGTGTACAGACCTTGCAGTTTCCTGTCCAAGAGTTAATGTGAAATGCTTCAGCCGAATTGAGCTCCTTAGTCTTCCTGAAAGCCCTTACATTTCATCTGCAAAGTCAGGACTTTTCTTTCTCACTCTCCTTCCAGGCATTCAAAATATGTGTGGTGCTCTGTTCACTCGAGGAGTTGGGATATGAATGTTTCTGCCCCTTCAGCCTGAGGAGGTCAGGAAATCCGAATTCTTCCCTTTTGGGATGACTGCCTGACTCTGGGTGGTGCTATTTCCTCCATGCAGTAGGAAAGCCCTGCTCAGTAAGGCATTTACCCTTAAACAAGGGACTGCGGTATCTGGTTTCCAAGTGTACAGAAATGTCTAATGAGCTGCTGACCTCAAACACCTACGCCTTTCGAGGTGTGATGTTTCAGCCGTTTCTGATGGCAGACCCACATGCATTCCTGCATGAACAGCCCTCTGTGGGTAACCCTCTGAGGCACTGTGCTCCTCCTCTAACTGAGGTCAGAAACCAAGAAATACCTCTACTGTCCCAACATCTCACTGACAGGCAAAACATAACATTTTTTACCTTCCAAAACTCAAGCAGGAGGTGTCTTAAATATCTGCAATCTTAAAACCTCACCAAGGCAGTAAAGTTAACCTGCAGGTATTTCTCACATAGATATTCCTGTTCTTTACCCACAAATATTTTAAATAGCAACAAGAGAACATCAAAGTGTCATTACAACTCAAGAGTTAAGAAGCATTTTTTTTTGCAGTTTAGTGATTGAAAGCAATAATGAAACAAATCTGGGAGATATAAAACTGACAAGGTAGTAGCTTAGTTCTTAGGGAAAAAAAAACAAACAACTTGATGAAAATAGGGATCCTGACAGTCCAAGGTGCAAGGATTTGTGCAGTTCTCTAGGGCAGTAGAAGGACATCAATGCTGTCAGTCCGGGAGCATGTGCAGGCACAGTGATACTGGGATGCCTTATCCATCTACCCTAGCTGCTTTTCTGCTAACCAGGAAGGTACCACTCATTTACCCAGTCCTCATGACAAAAGAAACAGGTTCAACATGTGATGTGGTCAGAAACAGGTTTGGTTTATATTCCTGCAGGAAGATATGGTGAGCTGCCCTCCCCCCCCAGGCAGTCCTGATCACATGGCTTACATAACTATGCATATCTTTTCTTATTTCTAGACCTCTCTACTTTTGCCCTTGTTTTTGGCATCTCCATCCTATCACAACTAAATAACCATTATTATATCTTCTGCCACGGTCCCAGTTTTGCTACATCTGTACTCAAATTTGGTAGGTTTGATGCCACTCTCTAGGTATTCCTGGTTTTATATGGTGTTTCTGATATGGTTACCTAGATAGTGCCAGCTTTTCATGATCTGTGTCCAAAAGGCCACACAAATTCCCCTCCAATTATCTGCAAAATTCAGCCATTTGTTAAGCAACTCTCCCTAAAAAGATCTGTGAAATTCAGCCTCCCCTCATGGGTGCTTACAGATAGCTTTGCAGTGTTATCTGTAACCTTTGTCAGATTCATGCATTATTAGCAGTCACATTCAGAAATTCCATCTATGTTCTGTCCAGTGGTTTCTTACATCCCCTGCAGTTATCTTCACCTGGGATCAGAACCCCATCACTTGTCTTCATCCCTCATATAACTGAGAGGTCCCTTGGTCTGCATGCAGGTGCGAGGTGGCACTGAGTGAATCAGCCAAACAAGAAAAAAGATAAACTAGTTCTGCAAATGGGAAGAATAGAGAAGTTCAGGTGTGTAGCATCTATCCAGTGTTTTGCCATGTGCAAATCCACAGCCTAAGGGAGGAAGACTCCTACTTTTCTTATAGATTTTGAGAGCAGCATTCGTGTCATATATCATGAGCTGTCTAAAATACACCTAATAAAGGCATTTATATTTTCTTCTGAACTCAAAACTCAAACAAACAAAAAATCCCCCACCAAAACCAAACCAAACCAAACCCCAGATGAAGTTACAGGTTTTGTCTTTGACTGATCAAGAATAAATTTGTTTCTCTGCAAGTTGTAGGTGGCCTACACTGCAGTAAAGCCAATTCCGTCAACTGGTTTTCTCACTCACTTCTTCCTTTCCCCTCCCCTCCCCTTCCTATCACTATGTGAAAATGCTAGATGAGCTTAATGAGAGGCACAATTGGAACCAAAATCTGGGGCATTAATCTGCATTACTTGCTTCCAGCACTGAGGACAAAGAGAACAGCAAAGGAAGTGATGGCTGTTTACCAGCTTTGATTGATGGAATTACTTCCTTCTTGCAGTTTTGTAGGTGAGGTCATCATACTGAATTTAATTTTGGGGGCAGATCATGCACTTGGGACACACAACAGAGGAAAGATGGCCAATGAGAAGTGACAGAATAAAAACATGTGGTTTGGAGCTGGACAGCTTACTCCTTCCACATCAAATGATTTAGTGTTAATCTGTTTCATTAAAAATTTGGGTTTTCTATGAATGTCTTATAAAAGCTACAGTTAGTACCATTCAGACTTTTAAGTTCAACAATTTATCTTCTGAGGCAAATATTCTGACTTACTAGGGGAAAGTTAAACCAATTTTGTCTTTTTTTTTTACCCCTTTCTTCTTTTAAACACTAGTGGAAAGTGGTGAAAAAAACCCAATGTTGAAAGATATGTAGTCTGGTTTTTTCTGGGATGGTAAAGAAACTTTAAAGTATTTTTTAAAATACTCATTTCTACTCTTCCCACTTTTTCTGCTATAGAAGACTGGTTTCATAGCTACAAGGTGAAGAGAAGAGGTACTTCCATACAAAGGTCATCCTCATTTTTTTCTGAGACTGAGACAGCACCATATAAAGAATACAATCAGATTAAAATAAAGAGAAATCACTGCGTCATTCAGGTACAAATTTGGAAAGTATTTTGTAGTTAGTGCACCTCAGTGGGCTTGTTATGAAAGGTCAGGAAAAGATGCACATGGACCAGAATAAAAACTCTTCCTCAAAGGAGGATGTTAAATAATTCTTTTACTCTTCAGAATGGAAAGTGAATAAAATCCCACTGATTTTCACCAATTGAATTCATGCATGCCTTTATAAAACAGTGATTCCACAGAAATTCTCATCACTGGAATTTTATGGAAGCAATCACTGATTTTTTTTTTCACTTGAGAGATCTTTGAGGGTGCCTAGCGGAGTAAGCTGCAGAAGAGCAATAATACCTCTTTCACTTCTTTCAGAAGGCCTCAGTCTTCTGTATTCTTATAAAACAAACTTCATAAAATAAGCTTTGATCTTATTTGCACTGTTACTAGCATAACTTTTTTTGTTCCAGTTGACTTATAGGTGCCTAATAGTAGATTACATGACCAGTATCCTACATGATTCCATGGTAGGCAGACCAACATGAGGCATTTAACATTGTTTATACAGCCTGCCTATAGAAGCACCCTTCTTTTTTGAAGTTTATGGAATTTATCTGAATGTCTTGAAACTAATCTGAGCATTTCCAGAATTAAATAAAGTCTCTGCTTGGTAATTAATGTGATTTCTGTTTGCTTTCTAAAAATTGCAACACATCAGTTATCTTTTTAATCTAAAATAGTATACCTTTTTCTTCTGAGGTTGACAGAAGGAGACATTTCCATTGGTCTACCTAAATAAATTATTTTTATCATTCATATATCCTTTCCATCTCTATGCATAGACTGACATAAGAATATTATAATTTGACCATTTTATCTTTACCAACAGCGTAACTTTTCTATGGTCACATAGTTTAACATTTAGCTGGAAAATCCTTACCTAGTTATCCAAAGTTAAGAACATAAATATGTGTATGCCTATATGTGTGACCTATTGTTGAATTAAATTACTAATGCATTTTTAAAATGCAGATGGCAGAATAATAGCAAGTGCTATTATCAACTGTTGCACAAATTTCTCACCAATAAATATATACAGAAGTGATCTTTTTATTCTAATGGCAAGATAACTCTGATTATACAAGTAGACCCTGTGCACAGGTTATGTTTTATAGAGGAGTCTGCATAAATGCTAATTACTTCTAACTTTAATTGTGAAGTAAAGAAATATTATAATTATTTTATACCTGCCAGAACTGAGAAAATATATTGCATTCTCAAGCATATTCAGAATAGAAATAGACTAGATTAGAACATTACTTAAAATTATTGTGGACTTAGCTGTTATACCATGACATCTACATTGAGCTGGATGTGATTATTTCTCTTACAAAACTCTCCTGTAAAGCAATGGGAAGTTTTAAACATAAGAAGAAATCTTTGCTGTCTTCAAACTATCAGGTTACACAGCTGATTCAGCTGTTGAAAATTTAGCTAAGTAAGTAACTATTAGTACTTGTCCTGCCCTTAGAGTGCATACAGGACAGTTTATTTTCTTTGCTAAGCAACCTTTTAGATAATGTTAACTCTGCTGACACTTTTGTCTTTCCTGCTACGTCAACATACGTCAGTCTGAATCTAGAACTTTCTCATGATTAGCCACTCAGACAGTATTTGTAAAATTAATTTCATCTACATTCAACATCCATGTGAAAAATCATTCCATGGCTGAGGGCTTCTCAATAACATCACAAAAACAACCTCTTAATATTATTTAAGAAACTCTTCACCTTCAGGATGTATCGATTCATCTCTGATTTTTATCTTCAACTGGGCAGACAGGAATGAGTGATCTCTTTCAGATCCTCTCCAGATCCTCACTCAGAGCTGTTACAGTCCACAGTAAACACCAATGCAAAGTGCAACCAAAGGAGCTGTTGGCAACTGCTCTTCAGTGTCTCATTTGAGGCTTTTGTGTGACCACTCTTTGTGTGGACTGCTCAGGCTGGTTGGCAGATCAATCATTGGACTCAGGAGCAGCAGTCAGCTATTTCCAGCTCCCTTGGCTCCCCTCTGACATGCATTGGCCATTAACCTTCCAGCCTTTTAAGAATGCAATCTTTAAGCCTCTATCTTAAGATTCAGCTCTCCCTGAAGTGAGGGTAGTCTGTTGCCTGCCTGCACTCTGACACTGAAGTTTCTGTCTCTGCCATCTAGCACCATTTTTCTTCTTCATTTCTGGAGGCCTAAATGCAATGAAACTTATTTATTTCCATGGGCTTTCCCCTGCATGTTTTCCACTTGCTTCTTGAATTCAGGAAAGAGTATCCCTCATGCTGGCCTCTCATTGTTTTTCACTAACTGGGTCACATTTCTTTCAAGTAGAAGCCAGGACTTGACCAAAACCATCCAGGCTTAAGGTTCCATTTGAGAACGGACTCTACAAATGCCAAAAAAAGTCAAAACTAACAGTGAAGTGAGACTGCATTTTGGGGGTTTGTAGATCTACCTTCCCTAACTCACATAAACTTTTCAAGGTTCTCTTGCCTTAACTCTCCCACAGCACTGGCTTGTTTGCTGTATTTCACTTGTTCACAGTTCTCTGTAAGATGTTTCATTTTAAGGCTCTTTTCACTTTGGTCATTGTGCCCCCATGTTAACCACAGTAATGATCAAAGGCCACCAATGAAGAGAGAATATCTAGGCACCCAGTGTCTTACCCAGCAATAAACCTCTAGACTCACTGACGAAACAGTCCCCAGCAAGCCACACACCACCACCAAATGAGGCCAATTTAGCTCTAAGAAATTAGGTTTCCCGTCTTTTTTTCTTTATTTTCTGTGTCCCTACAAACTTCACTCAGTATCTCAATCCCATGGAGAAATGTATCATCTTCACTTTGATCCTTTTTCCTGAATAAATTTAAGTGGTATATGCTCATATTGACAAAAAAGCTTCCTTAAATGTTAGTTAAAATAGAGATATGTGTAATTACTCAGCCTCACTCCTTTACTCTTTATTACATACTCTCATGGGTAAGAACATAGCAAGTAAAGACAGAGTGAGAACAGGTTTTGGTCTCTTGAGAGTGACTGTTGATAAAAGCTACAAAATGAGGACTGGGGAAAAAAAAAAGCTACCATATGTGCTGATAGAGCACAAGAAAGATTTATTGGGAGCTAGTTACACAAACTGAATAACAGGGCTTTTGTCTGGACTGACAACTAATTGACATGAATTAGATTACGAGATAGCTGCCTCAAAACTTCCACAACCAGAACTACTAACAGAAATACCATTAGACGAAAGTGGCCCAGACCACCAGAAAAAAAAATTAAAAACCACAACCCCCCCCACCAAAGCCAAAAACCAAAGCAAAAAAATACCATGCATTACTTTGTGTCTGACAACTTTCAAAAAGCCAACATGGCTCTCTCTGAATGCAATCCAGTCCAAAAATGTAATGAACAAGTTTGTCATGGGAAAACATGTGAATTATTTGCATCTGTTGTACAACTATGGCTGGCCAAATTCCTCTCTACACACTGCAAGCTGCATTTACAGAACTAGCACGGTTTTTTACCCTTCTAAAAACAGGGTCAGATGAGGTTACAGTGATAAACATATGAGAGTGTGGGGTGGCACTGCTCTCTCACACTGCAGTACACAGACAGCAGAACACACAGTGGTCTCATGGAGGGGCAAAATCCATCTTTGCTTTCCCTCTAAATTCCAAAGAGGGGAAATATCCTCATGTCTGGAAACAAATGTATAATTTAACATCTATACCCTTGTGTTGTAACAGCAGAAATTAATCTAGAAGGAAACCATACCTGTGAGGACACTCAGTATCACAGTCTATATCAAAAATAGAAAAGCTTGGTACTGGAGTTGTTTTGTTTTGGTGTATTTTATATCTTTCATAAAGCATGACGTGAATTTCAAGCATCTTCAAATCCTTTAATGGTAATTTTTGATCTCAGTGTTCAACTGAGCTCTGCTTTCTAGTATTTCTTGAGAACTGATTTTATGAGATAAAAAAAAAAAATTAAGTTCAGCTTTGTTGGAGTGAGCACAAGACTCAGAGCTCTCTGGTTCAAAAACAGGAAGGTGGTCAAACACTAATGCTAAAGGCTTAGAATTGACTTATAGATTTGGGTATGAGCAAAACATGGACCTGAAGTGTGTCTATAAGATAAGCTGTAGTTTCCTTTCCTCCCTCCCTCTTTTCTGCAGCATTTTCAGACACGTTTCAGAAACATCATACACTTGCCCTGTTTAAGAAACAAACAATTAAAGTTGATTTTTTTTAAATGTCACCTGAAAGCCAATAAACTGCATAGTGCAAAAGCTGTCTTTCTCTTCATCTGCCCTTCTCTCCAACTTCGTATATATTCCCTCCAGTGAGATTGTAACAAATTTGCACCTGGAATCTCAGTTCTACAGAATCTACAGTGGTAAATCAGTGGGATTTACAACTTACTTCAATAGAATACTTTTTCAACTGAAGACTTTAAGTTTTCTGTCCAGAAAGCTTAGTAAACCAAACTGAGGAAAAGGGGGCAAGGGGAAGAAAAAAGGAAAAAGAAAAAAACAAAGTAGGTAATTTTTCACCAGAAAATGCTTTAATGTAAATGAAGCAAGATAAATCTACTTTTACTGTAGCCTAAGTTACTACTAAACTCACAAGACAGAAAAGTTTTCAGTGTATTCTGTCTTTGACACTACTTTTTAATTGATTCCTTGCTATGAATGTGTTGGACTAGGACAACTGTGTTGATACTGGCTCTTTTTAACTTTTTTGTTTACTTTTGTTTTTGTAAACCAGATATTAACTGCATGTAGACAGGATAACAGTATGCAGCAAATGAAATACAGTTTTTGTCATGCTTTTACAATAAAGTTGGTTCTGGCATGCTAATTTCAGCTAAAGTATGAATAAATATACTTCATCTATTTTTGGAGTTGTGTTGTGATAAGAGCCAATTTTAAACCAGAGCTCAGCCTAAACTACACAGATGGGATCTTATAACACTCCTGTCTTGTGACATAGGTTCCCCCACAATAGTACGTTCAGTGACAGGGAGCTCAGAGTAGAACAGCTGTTGCATGCACCCTCTTACTCTCTCATCATCAAAAGCTCAGCTGAAACATCTCAGCAGTGCAACCAGAAGAGCGGAAACTGGTCCATAAGGAAGCAAATGTGCAAAACAAGAATTTTCATCTATTTCCCATCATGATTTATCATCATATACCCATGTAAAATTGTTCAGATTCACTGGTGGCAACATGTTGTGCTTTCAGGCCAGTCTCCAGCCTTGCATACCCCCACCACTGCAGGCAGTGCTGTCCTCACAGGATGTCATTGAGGATCCCTCCCAGGTGGGCAATAGCAGTGGAATTTGTGCTTGCTGGATGAAAGTTAGTTGCGGATTGTAGGACTTTATGCCTAAATATTGCTTTCTTGTTCACTAGCATGGTACAGTAGTTAAATGATCATGACATCAATAAAAAGCTGAGTAGAAGAGCTGTACTAAGAAGGGAAAGTGAAAGAGCCCCTCATAAAGCTGAAATGAAGGTACAACAAAGCAATAACCAAAGAATCAAGTGGTGAAAGCAAGTTATTGGGAAATGTCCAGTATATGGACCTACAAAGAAATAAGAAGCTGAGCTGGACACAAAGCAACTCTCTGGAATATTTAAAGAACGACTTCCAGAGAACACCCAAAATAATGAAGAAGTTGTAGTTGTTTTTCCCGTAATAGGTAACACCAGATATTTAGTAAGTGCAGACTTCTAACCCTATGACCTATGTACCAATCCCACACAGGACTGAGGGCCCCTGGACTGGGCAAGTAAGGACTAGGATAGTCCAGAGGAAGGGAGGAAGAATGGCTTCTCATTTGAACTTAAGCAATTCACTTCGTCAGGCTGCCCATTGGTTCCACAGTAAAAACTTAAAGACTTTTTAATTTTTTTTTAACCTGGTTACCTTGTCTTTTCAGAGCACAATATCTTCAGGATGCTCTCCTAAAGTTCTCACACTGCAGGTATGAGGGTATGAGGTGTGCTCATATACAGGAGAGTGATTGACATTTTCAGGCACCATAAATATATAGTTGCTGAAACATAAAAGATCATATTGAAAGCAGAGCTAAGATGACACAAGTTAAAGGTCAAGAAGCTTTTCCAGAAAAGTAAATATTCCAGAAGATATATAGCTTGCTTTTTGTTAAACTAAATATTATCTCTTTCTAGTTTTGAGAGGATTAAATGTGTGTTCTAAAAATTATAAATATTTACAGTCAGACTGCCTGAGAGTGAAGTGAAATGGATGTATACAGAAGTTCTTCAAATATTATCCTTCATTAATATCTCTACTAAAATAGTATCTGGAAACATGCAATTAAAATCAGGGTTTGGCAATACTGTGTACAAGATCTTATAACAAGGACAGTGCTTGTATGTCAAAAGGGAAGCATTTCTGTCTTTGTGCTGTTTATCAAGGCCATTCAGAACTTGTGATAACTCCAACAGAATGTAGTTCTTCTTGTTCCCTGTTTCAAAGAGGCTTTTATTGCAGACTCAGCAGTATAAGGCCAGGACTTACAGCTGAACACTCTTCTTTTATTCCCCAGAGGTAAATGGGGAGACACACAAAATCATGTTCAAGTATTCTAGACAGTTACTCTTAAAAAAATGAAAGAAATTTGCTGCACACACTGTGTCTTTCTCTGGGTTTAAATATTTCCACTTGTCTGTAAATGCAACTGTGAAATACAAGAATGATCTTACACAGCATTTAACACCTTTACAAATGAAAGTCATATATTTCCTCTCCTGCTGTTTTTTCTTATTCATTTTTTTTATCTACTTTGCCTTTAACACTATGAAGCTCTTAGATAATTTCCTCTGAAAACTACTCTTCTCTGAAGGCTAGTGCCAGTATAAATATGAATAGTCAAACTCTTTATTACCGAGCTTTTCAGTATCACAATAGCTCACTGGGGCATCTAGATATTGAAGCAGAGCTGTATTTGGTGTCTCAAGCATCTAGAATTGTATTTGCCTCGAATTGCACTTCCCAATATTAAACCATTTGAGGTCATCCATGAACACCCAAGTGTTTAAATCAGATTATTCAGTTTCAAATGCATGTATCTTCCTTAGTGCTGACAAAGAATTTTACGTGTTCCACACATGAGGCTTACAGCATTACACCACCAACTATATGGAAACTCTATCACTCTTCAAAGCCCCTGGCCAAATTCCCCGGGTTTGCAAATTTAGTCACCATTCACTCAGTTGAGAATCCTTTTCCCCAGAGGTGAAAAAAGAGGAACTCCTTACTAAAACATCAACAACCCTGGCTTTGATTTGTGTCCTTTCCAGGTGGACACAAGTGAAGGAGTAAGAGAGAATACTGCCACTGCTGAAGGAAGATGAAACTCCATCAATTCAAATCCATCCCATTTCCGTGCTGAGTATTGAACAGTCAGTACTAGGGAATTACTTCCATAATGAGTCCAACCTTGTCCAAGAAAACTTGAGAATCAAGAACCTAAAGCTGGATATCAGAAATGGTAAGTCTGTGTAAATTCGCATCTTTTTCTCTACAGCTACACTCATAATGTGGCAGAGATAATCTGTGCTAAAATATCTGTGATCTGGCTTTTTGCCCTCTTAATGCATCTTAATAAAAAGCAGGCACATCAAAGGACAAGTAAGACCTATTGGGTTCTCCAGGGACTGAAAATGCTTCATTTAAGGATTTATCTTTTCAAGAAAACAGTACTCACTGTTCCTTCAGAGCTGTCCTGGTCAGGAAGAGGAGGTGACAGAAAATCATTAGGCAGAGAATGATATAGGTCATAGGTGGTATTTTAGAATTATTCTCTTAGTACATTGAACTAATTTGAAAACATTTGAGGGAGCTGAAGTACAATTGTGTGCAAGATTCTATAGGTTGAGAGGTAGCTGCCTAATCCTTCCCCTTTCCAATTATGCACTGACAACAGTCTCCTTAGGTCATTACTCAGTCTAGCCTGCTTTTCGTATGAGCATCAATAGCTTCCTCTTTACTCCCTTTTCCTCTGTAGAATTTCCTAGTGCCATATCACTAATACAAGATCACTCCAAACTCTGCCAAACCTCCCCAACACTGCTACGAATACCATTCTTTAATCTGTTTTATCCTGTTATGAAAAGAAATAAATTGCAGACATTTTAATAAGCACTTTCTTTGACAAACTGTGTTTTTCAAAACAATCATCAAATTTTTCATTGGCAATACATTTCATAACACAATTTCTTTGTTCTGGAATAGTGTACAGTCCTATGTGCTTTTGCGGAGATACTGACTTAATAATTATACCAAGTAAATAAAAATTATACCAAACACATGCAATCAGTAGGATATAGTGCAAAATTCACTTCTTTGTTTACTGCTCTTGTTTCTCTATTGTGTTATGCTTTTTTTCACCCCGTTTGGATAATGGAGACTTTTTAAACAAGAGAAAAGCTAAATACAAAAGCTTACAAGATGCCGTGATTTCTCTAGACTCAAAACTCCTCTTTTGAGACAACTATGTCTCTTTTTAGGTGCCTGTATGAACAATTCTCTAGTTGATGAATGTTTTAGAGAAAAGCAAGAGGAGGTATGGATGTATTAGAATCACTGCAGATGACTGCATTGGGCCTGAATGTTTGTGTAAAACCACCAGCTGCATCTGCCCAGCATTCCTTTCAGGGGAAAACTGTTAATTTCACAACTACAGAAGGATTCTATTTCTTAGTCAGGCTTTCAAAATACACTTTCAGATGCACACACCATAGTTCTTTTGGAGATAAACAGTTAAATCTCTGCTATTTGGTAGATCAGGAACATCGAGTAAGGGTAGATTGGGAATTGTGCCATAAACTTCAGTGACCATCATGATAAGAGTTGGAAAGGAACCTGCCTGGCTTTCATAACATATTTTGTGGGATTAAGAGCTGTGGGGTGGAAGAACAGCCATAGCTTTAAACTGCTGAACTTCATTAATTCCAACCTGGAAATAACTAGTATGAACAAACAAGAAATCCCAATGGAGTACTTCCACACAACTTTGCAGAGTAAAATAAGACAGATTACCTTAGTGTAATATTCACGAAATTCTCCTTCCTCAGGAATTTGTCTTGCATTGCAACACAAGTATCATCTGTGCCTGGGATTCTTTACTCTTTGCTGTTTACAAATATGGCTCTTCACAGAAAAGAAGGCACACTCTGAATACCTATATATAAATGCACGTATAAAAATATATGTGAGGTGTTACAAAATAGGAAGTGTTTAAAACAGATGACAGTCCCAGTGGTCAGACTTGTTGATTACTTGAGCAATGTCTCCCCTTTTAGAATATGTATCACATTTTTTGCTTCATCCAAAAGTGAAGCATATCATCACTGCATAGTCTGCTTTCCAAGTATGGAAGAAATTAGTTCATATCTGTCCCACATCTCTCTTTTCTGACAGACTCTAGGGGTAATTCCCCTCAAAGAGCATATTCTTGTCAGCTTGGTAGGTAGGTAATATACCAATTGCCCCTGCGCAACATGAGAGCTGGACAGTGATGGATAAACACCAGAAAAATCCCATGACTCACTTTCTCTGAAAAAGGGGGAAAAGGGTCAAGGAATCCCTTAGGGAAAGCCTTGCCTGTATTTCAGGACTACCATATCACTTTCAGAAATCAAGATAGATATCTTCCCTACAAGCCTGAAGAAGTGCCTACCCTCACAGATGAGAAATTTCCAGTCCTACTGCACCTGCGTGGTTTGTGAAAGAGACAGTCGGTGTGTACAGGACTTGACCACATCACAGGGTGAATAGGATCTCATATGTGCATGTTTATACACTTCTAATCCTTCAGAATTACATTTAATTTCTAAGCATCTACAAAAGTAGTAGTTTTACACTGACTTTTCATGTATGAAAATAACAAAAAACCAGTCATTTCTATCACTATGGTTTTTAAAATGCAATCTATATCACACAAACGATATGCCTGGTTGCATTTTCAGAGTTTACAACCAATGTATCTTTTACATTCTTCAAGCGACATGCAAAAATCTAGTGGAAGCTTTAAAAATCCACAGTGAATTGCTTGATTTATGGTCTTCCATATACATTAGTTTTTAGTACCATGCAAATATTTCTATTGGCACAGCATGCTCTGCTCAGGAGAATTTAACTGGATTCACAAATTGTTACAATATCCCTCTGTTAATTTAATCCTTTCACAGTAAATATTAATACATGACTATCTAGTAAGAAAAGATAAAGAAAAAATTACCTTGGAAATTGGATAGAGGTCTGTAACCATTACAGCATTAAAATTCAGAAAAAAACCCTCCGGGGAGGTTTTTAGTCTGACTACTCCTAGCTATTCAGGCTTTCATCAGTTTTTATGGAGGGGATTATGCATATATACTGACATTGGCTGCAATAGCAGGGTCCAGACCCAATGACCCAAAACGATCTCTTCTGAAACTATGCTGCAATAAAAATGCATCAAATTAACAATAGGAGCAAAAAATAGAAGGTTGCAAGTATCTCTACCTTTTTTACTGCATATAAACACTCCTCCTTACAATTAACTAAACATTGTGAGACAAAGATTGTTGAATTTTACAGTTGTTGATTTCAGTGAAAATAGAATTTAAGGCATTTCATGAAAGATCAGCCTTTTTCTCCAAGCAAGGAATAAATAGACATTGTTTGTCAAACCTCTGTATTCAGTGCAGGAAACTGAAAATCTTTGCTCTTCTAGTTTACACTAATTTGGTTCTTTCTACCAAACAGGATGAGTGCAAAGCAATCAAGGATGTATAAAAGTTAAAACACCCTTGAAAGGCAACCTTGTTCTTGCTTATAATCTCCTCCCACAACTCACAAGCCCCTCCTACTACCCTCTTTAGTTGGTTTAGGTGTCCAGGATCTCTCTATATCCTTTTCAAGTTTCTGAAGGGGAAAATGAAAGTCTCTGAGAAGAACCAGGCTAAGGCAAGCCTTGCAAACAGACAGGGTTTTTCTCAAATATTTATTTTTCTCATCTTGAGGCCTCCAGGTATGTTTGATTTAAGGCACTGAAAGAGCAGTCATCCCAGCTGGTAGAAACCTTTTCACTAAGCAAACAAGCACAAGGATTAGAACCCTAAAAGTGTTCATATTGCATCACACTTGTTAGTAGCTAAAATTTCCCTGCTAACCAGCTCAAATGAGTTGCCAAGTCAGCTGAGCAATCTCACAGATATTTTTGTGACATTTTGCTAACAACTCTGAAAAATAAATGGATCTCATGGGAAAGTGGCTGCTGATTTCTAGTGATAACTTTTTTAAGTTTGAGAGATATCTGCAAATATTATCTATTGACTTATTTTAGTACAAAACCTGCTCTGCATACACACATGATTTGTGCAAATAAAAGCTATTGAGACCTATATATTCAAACGTTCGTTGCAGAATTACGCAAGTGGCTTTTAAAGGCTGAATAAAGGTCTTTGCATATAGTGAATACAGAAAAATGTCCTGAGGGTCTGCATGACGGGTTTTAGCCACACCATTCCAAGAAGAGACAGCAATAGCCTACAGTGAAAGCCCTTTGAATGAGTTATCTGGATAGTTCTTCAAGAAAAAATGAATGTGAAGCATGTGAAAAAAATCTCAGAAAAGCTCCCTTTTAAGTGGATGAAAGCATAGTTGTTCTAGAAGCGCTGACAATGGCAATGATACTGGTGCCCTCCAGAAGCATGGATAACATTGACACACATAGTCCACAATGTCAAAAAAATATTTAATTTTTTCTGGTTTCATTTTATACTGGAATGGCATGTTTCAGAGGTATGGTGCACCAAGCTCCTAGATAGAGGCAGGAGTAATCCCTTTTCAGGGATGTCAAAAGCTATCAAGATGAATTTATCAAAGCTCAAGCACCCCAAAACAGTTGGACTTTAACCTCTTTGGTTGCCATTTGCATCCCGCAGTCTCCCCAGTTAACTCCAGCTCTTCAATGTTTCCATGTTTACCTCTAGGGAAGTAGCAAACCTCAGCAGAATCCAACCCAGTATTGCTGGCTTTTTCAAAATACTCTGCTACAGTCAGATAAGCTGGGCAAAACCTGCTGTAAAAATTGAGTGCTTTAAGCATTGATCTGGTACATTTCTACCAACCCAACAATCTGGGTGAGTTTTAGGGAAAACACACCAGTAACACTTCCAACTCAGCATGTTCTGTGATTCTGTGATTTTGTATTTCCAGTATCTTTACAATGTATGGAGAAGAAACCTGGAGAAATATGATGGGTAACTGCTTTCGTAAGCTGGCACCACTACTTTTCTAGGCAAAGTATTGCTGTTCCTGCCTCACCCAAAAAATTTGGCTATATGCTTAACACTCTTTAGAAAGTCACTGGAATTCTTCAAAGACTGCTGTGTTGTCCTTTTTTTCACACTAAGAAAACAAACCAAAAAGAGTTTGAAATGTTACAAGCTGTAAAAGCAAGATATTTCTGAAGATGCTTAAAAACAGGAAAGAGTCTGGTCCAACAGCACATAGGCTCCAACGGAAATATTTTGTAATATAATTAAATGTTCTTTACATTGTAATCCTGTTGTTTATGGCAAGTTGAAATGATGTTTTGTCTCAAGGTTTGGGTGGTTTTTTTGTGTAACTGGAAATGATGGCTAGAATTTTCTTAGTAAGAGTTGAAGGGCTGTGAAGATGTGAAAAGCAACAAGATATGGTTTCAATTTGTCAAAATGTTCCCCAAGGAAACTAGATAGGGGTGTACTGAAAATTAAGCACAGATTGTTGGGTGATGAACAGCACAGGCCTGTACTTGCTAAGTAATGTTCTCAGTCATGTCAGTAACATTTGACTTATAAAAAGCAGCAGTGATTTGGTTACAGCAGATATGCAGCAGAAACAACATAGTTGGTGGTCCTAGCTTTGCAGACTGTTGCTTTAACGCAGTCAAATAGAACAAATTTTGGTGATTTATTGTTGGGCTAGATTTCACTCTCTGGGCAACATGCCATGAAGTTTGGGTCAGGGCTCTGTGTGCTGCACTAAACATATCTTTTTCAGACCTGACTCCTAATCTTTATGCACTATCCATTAGAGTCTTACCGGCTCTACCCTACCCATTATTTACTGCAAGCCTCTATACAGTTTTTTCACTCATGGTAAAATTCATGGGTGGCACTGAAAATCAGAATGACATGAGAGTGAGCAGAAAATATGCCATTATTCTCACGGGTTTAAATAATATGTCTAGTTAGTATCTCAGATCACAAAGACCAGTATCTTAAAATGTTGGGATATACTTCTGCAATTCAAGTATTCTCCCCATCTAAAGGCAGACCTGACATGATGTAAAAGTTGCCTGCAGAGTGATGAGCCAGCTGCAGCTGTCTGCTGTCCTGAAGTGAGCAACAGGCAGTGGCTTCCTCTGGCAGAGCAAATGCGTCCTGAAGTGTCTTCACAAGGGTCGGAAAGACAGATGAGAGAAAGTTGTCACTTCAAAACATGACCACCAGCTCATACCAAATAGCTTTATAATCATCATATAAAAAAGGACAAAAAATAGAAAAAAATCTCTTCCAGTAAGGAATAAATTAATAGGCTTCAAAACTCCACCAAACTAGGACTCCTGGGATGGCAGATTAACTCAACACTGCCCTCTGAATCATTTTGGCGTCAAGATGAGATAAAACAGCTATCTGCATAGCAGGCAACTATGCATAAACTGTCCTTGCTGAGCACATCAAAACTACCCAGCCAGCAACTCCAGATTTTTAGCTAGAACTTTCTACTGCCGTATTTACACTCACTAATTCCTTGTATTAATAGACAGTCAACAATTATAGCAGAGAGTAAGATGCTAGCCAGGATTCCAGTTACAATCCTTATTTGACAGGAAGTTAATATGATTAGATTCAAATTATTGCAAAGCTACGTGGGGAGTACTGGCAGCCTCCTGTAAAGCGGAACTGTAGTAAGTGATGTGAATAAGAGGCTCAGGCTCTACACAGTAACACTCTATCCAAATACTTTGGATCAATTACCTGGATTCTGCAGTTATTCAACTACTATGTCACAGATACTGAAATCTGCTATTACCTGCTCTATCTTCCAAAATAATTAGCATCATCAATCACATTTTCTTAAAACACACAAAAAAAAAGAAAAAAAGCAAAGGAGCTGGGAGTTTTATACAAGAAAAAATTATTACATGTAGATCATAAATATATTACAGCATATATTTCCAGTAAATTATGCACTATAGTATCATTATTTCTTAATGTGTGTGAAAGAGCTATGGGAACCCACAAGCACTCTTCTCTCTTTGGCTTTTCCTAGGAGATGTCACACTGAAATCCCCTCCCTCACCACTGTGCTCACTAGTTGGAGGAAGACTGCAGCCAGAGGGAGTGTTGGGACTGGTTCTTTAAGAAAAAGGCATCCCACACTGCTGTGGCTGCAGCTCAGCAAGTAAGCAGTGTTAACACACAGGCACTGCAAAGTATCTTAATTCCAGTCTATTCCTGGTACTTTGTTGGTGTGTGGTAGCAGCTAAGACTAAATATTTTTCATACCAGTGCTTTCATTAGAGAAAATATGCTATAGTTCAGGAATTCTCAAGAAATATGTTAGTTCCAAATTATCAGAGATAAAACATTACTTGTAAGTGTAAAGACCAATGAACTAACATTGCACATAGTCAAAACATGATTAGATAAGGTAAACGTGGCACCTAAAATGAGGCCAAATTGATTCCCAGTAAAAGGCACCCCATTTCAATCTTGCACTGTTTTTTTTTTCCATCAAAACTCAGCATAGTCACAACAGCTAATTTTCCCAAGAATTTTGTTGTTTTCTTCTTCTAGCTGGAAAAAACCCCAAACTACCGGCAAAAATAATTTACTGGATATTATTTGACAAATATTTTCAGCTACATTTTTCATCTTTAATTATCTGTAGACATGTGGAGGCATGACAAATATTTTTATACTCTAAATGCTATTGACTAATACCATAAAACTGGTGAGAAGTACTCTGTGCCATTTTGTTTCCCCTCTCCTGGGGAGGTGTCCAGCCTATTTTGACAAGGGTGGTATAATCTGCTACATCCTGAAAATTGTTTTCCATCAATAACATTAACCTCCACTTTGTCAAACTATCTTGTGCCACAAGAGTTTAACAAGGATCAGCTTGACATATTATCATAATAAGAGAAATTATAAAATAGAGCAAGAGCAATTGAAAATCCAGAGAAAAGACTAGCAAATTGGTTTACTTTTCTTCTTTATGGAATTTTCTTCTCAGCAGTATTTAATTCTATTTTCCCTCTGTTAGAAAAAAATATACCACCACCACCACATGGGAAGACTCTTCCTGGACAAGGATATGCAAGACAAGCTTGAGATATGTAAGAAAATGTTATTAAAATCTTGAATGCATTGAAATTATAAAGTTATTTTGCTTATCATTTTAATTCTGTGAATAAAAATATCATAATACTAAATTTGAGATTGAGGAAATATGAAAATTAATAAGACAAGTAGGTGGTAAACAATAACTAAGACAGAAGTAACATTTAAAATACCTATGATTTCATATTATTGACTGCACATAAAGATTTGAGCTCTATTAGAAATAAAACTACTGGAGTTATGAGAAAAATATATAATACTAGCATCAATAAGTGAAACTAAACATGTATCTAGAGAGTGAAATTGCTTACAGGTTTGACCTCTAGATTAATCTTGCACTGTGCATTTAAGAATAAGTTTACTCATGAGCAATAAAAATGCTCTAATGAACTCAAATCTGCACTGAAAAAACTCCATGTAACAACCTATAATTGTTTTAAAATAGGTCCTCTTTGTGGACAGGATTTTAAGACACTGATCAAATCACTGTACACATTTTAGAATGTTTGGCTTGATTTGATAAAATCAATTACGTAAAAAAATACTCATTCAATATTTGAGATAGCACAGAAAACCTTAGTAGGAACCTGAAGGATAGCCATCTCAGAGACTGCTTTTGTTTTTTGGGCATTTTACACCGGGATGGGAGGAATATAAGCTTGAGAGGAGAAGACTTCCATGTGAAAAACAAAGCATGAGATAGGTGAATCTGCACAACATTGTGGTATTATAGACTCTGGTCTTGTTGAAAAGAGAAGGATATATGCTCAGCCACATTAAAAAAAAATTATAATGATAATCGGGATCTAAAACATAGTATGTATTGGCTATATGTATACAGAATTAAAAGATAAATATTTCAGACTGTTTTATTTTTATTCTAATTAGATATTAAATGCCCACTTGGGAGTCTTGGACAATTTGCTGCAGACAACTGAAGTAGCTCCTAAATGAAAATGTAGTCTCCTTTCATAAGGTGCTTGCAGTGTTCTCAAACAAATCCCTTATCTGGCATAATTTGCAGAAAAGTGCACCGGGTCTGGTCTTATTCAGACAGAATTCATAGAACAGGTTTTATACCTGACATTAAACTGAATTATGATGGAACATAAAGATTACGTTATCACATTCTGGCTTCCTGACAGCTTAAGGCACCTGTTCTGAATAGCAAATCCTCTCAAATCCCAAACTTGCTTTCCTTAAACTTCCATTACTTAATATTTTTGTGTTTAAAATTTCCTGTTTCCACAAACAAATATCCCACACTTTGTTACATCCATACTTCTGCAAAATGAGCATTAAAAAGATGAAAGTGAAGGTAGGGTTTTATTCAAGAAAGTAACTCCTAAATGTTGAGTGGCTGAAAAGGAAAGATTAATTATCCTTCAGAGGTGTCTATTTCTATAAAGGGAGTCAAGGGTACCAAGCTAATACTTAATTTGTAAATATCTGAAGACAAGTAAGAAACAGCTCTCCTGTGACAGATTTTAACCCCTTGTTGTAACTGCCTTTCCAGTGTGGACTGTGGGATTTGATTTAGAACAAGTCAAGCATAAGAAACCTCAGTAAGAAAATAATTTCTCATTACTTTTGAAATAGATACATAGCAAATTAAAAACCTCTCCCTATCTTCTAAAGAGGAACTTAATAAAATATCATAGTAAAATGCCCAGAAAAAATGTGAAATTCTCCAAAACACCAAGTCGAGCAAACATCTCATGGGAACACCATTAGTGCTATTCCTGAATTAAGCTTGACTAGATGACCCATTAGGATCTCTTCCAGCTTACTTTGCATATTTCTGTGGGATAAAATAAAACAAAACAAAACAAACCTCCCAAAAAAGCCCAAAACATAAATCATTAATTTTGCCAAACTTTTCAACACCTTTGTATTCAATAGTCTACTGAACATTCTGTATTCTTGCTAGAATAGATCTTCTCCAATTATATACAAATTTAAGTCTGTGTAGATATCTTTGTACATCTCTAATTCTGTTGAATTTGTTCCCAGAGGATTTATATCTTCCTATTCAAAAGAAATTTTCTGGAGGAGAACCACACCTGTTTCTATTACATTCCCAGCTCCAGATTTACCCAAAGTCATAGGGACCAAACTCTTCACCTCCAAAAGATATCTCTGATGGAATTACATATAGAAACATTCTTGTTCGATTTGTTTTTCCACCATCTGCTTTACCAGAAAAAGTGGCAGCAAGATTGCCAATAACAATGACAACCTGCGACATTTCCTATTCTAACTTTTAGAAAGGAGTGATACTTTCTAAAACTCTGTTGGAAATGTATTTAACTATAGACTAAAACAAAGACAAAACTGTGGGGTTTAGGTCTCTTAGAAAGATACATCCTTCACAGTAAATGAGTTTGATCATTGTTCTGTAACCAGCTTTCAGAAAAGCCCTGTTGTGCACTTTGCTCTTAAAAAAAAATATGAAAATGCTTGTTAAATTACACATGTGTTTCTAGATATTAAGTAGATTATTGCTGCATCTCATTTTCTGCTTCTACATTGAAACAAGTTTACAGTCCAGGAGCCTTAAAGGTTTTTAAGTCAAAGTATTCCTGAACAAAATATGGTATTATTATACCAGATTTTCTAAAAAACTTCTGGTCTTCAAAAGCCAACAAGATTAAAGAGATGACAAAAAACACAATAGGTGTGAATCACTAAACTCTGAAGGATCATCCATAGTCAAGCTTTACTTCCAAGAGAGTAACTCCTTTGTGTTTGATTGACCCTTGCCAGTGACATACTTTGTGATCATCTTGTAGCAGATAATAACAGCAGAACAGTTTGTACAAGTATTTAAAAATGAACTCAAAATCCATTTTGTCAGCAACATTTAAAGTTTGTCACCTAGAAAATCCTGCTAAAACCTTTTGTCTGAACACCTCAGTATTTTGTCTTGCATTCTCTGAGAACATTTTACAGCACAAAAGTAAAACACAGCAGAACTAACTTTACTTTGAGAGAAGAAAGGGGCTTCTCTGGAGTACTTAAGAAGTTCTGTTCGGGTTCACATTTTCCTAATGTAGAGATTTCTGGGTGACTGGTCTCTCCAGAGAGACAGACTTTTCGTGGGGTTTCTGGGCCTCATCACTGGAGCATAAAGTATGATGCAGTTGAATAATTTGCATTCTGGGGCTCTGAGGAACAATAGTATGGGTCCAAGAGCAGAGGACAGACGGTATATACTTTGGTGCTTTGGTCTCTCTCACTGGTTACTTTCCACTCTCCTTCCAGTAGCTGTCTTTGCAGAGAATCTGATGACAGTGCTGGCAAATTGAGATGACTTAGTTATGAAAGAATCTCAGAATTTCTAAAGCACTGAGAGTAATACCTTTACTGAGGAGGTAGTTCCTATAATTTGAAAGGTGCTCCAAAAGAGCATCTGAAATGTGGCAGTATGTATAGAAGTCAGTTGTCCCTGCTGTCTGCATGAGGTCTGTCCTGGGTAACAAGCTGCTGCAACAGGCAGCATAAAAGCAGCCTGATGCTGGGGACAGTACAGGAAAGTGCGTTGTTGCAGAGCAAGGGACTAAGAAGGTCAGAGATCACAAAGAAGATGATCTCTATGACAGCTGCCTTGATCACAGTTCCATGCTCTTGCTACTGTAATGTAGCACTAAATGTTCAGCTTTGATGAACGTAGATGGATCATTCCTGTCAGACAGATGCTTTCCTTGCTCGAATGGATGTATTCAAGCATAGCTCAAGATCTCACTTCAGATATTGTTTCCACACACTTATCAAGTAGCAAAAATAAACCCTTGCCCCTTTTTTTTTTTTTTTTTTTGTTTGGGAGCTGATGAGATAAAGGCTATGAGTTTTTTTTCTAGCCCACTGGGACATATGAAGTATCCATCTGTTTCTGGCCTCTCTTCAAGTGGGCAATCCTTCAAATACAAACCTTCCTGAAGGCACAGCCCTTAAAGGTGGTTTAACAGATTGCTAATGGACAGCAAATTAAGAGCTACTAAAAAACAAGCTAACATTGGGATTAAGAACAAAATTAAGAACTCTGAGGGTAGATCAAAAGTTTTTTCTGGAAGAGTGAGCTCACACAGTAAGGAGGTCGAATCTGAATCACAGCAGTAGTCGTGCAGCACTCTAGAGTGAAACAGGAGGAATCATAGGCGGACTGAGTAAATGCAGGGACTAGAAGACAAAAAATGTGCACATGCAGGTAAGCAGATGTACACATGCGGAACCAACAGCTGGAGACAATTCAAGGAAAATCTTAATTTGTAAAAATGAAAGTGAAAAGAGGGTGAGGGAAAGAAGAAACGGAAAGGGAGTGACATATTCAGGGCTATTCAGCCATCTTCTGACACTAAACCTGGTCTCCAGTCTTCTGTGTAAATGCTCTGCTCAGGCAAAATGAAATTAAGAAAAACAACATCCAGACACTAAAGAGGAAATAATGTGTCTCTTTTCATTATTTTCTGTCTTCTTTGTGCTGTGTTTGTGTGTTTGTCTTCAAAGGGCAACCTCCCACTGCAGGGGACTAGTACTTCTTTTCTGCCTCAAGGATACATGTCTCTTTTTTGTCTTGGCGTCCCTCAATACACAGGTGGGCCAAACAAGCCCACAATCCATTGGATCAGGAATCCCTCCACTGCAGGAAGCAGAATGGGGTATGGCGTTTGTTTGCTTTTTTTGTGTGTGTTGTTTTTTTGTGTGTTGTTTTGTTGTTTTTTTCTCTCTGAAAAAAGTCAAAACAGACTGAAAAGGAAAAGAAGCAAAAAAACTCAACAAGCACTGGTTTACTTTCATCTAAAACTTGTTCCTGACCATCCAGATTAGATCAATATATCTTTAATTACTAATTAACTTGAAACTTACTTTGAAATGTAAGTAAATGAACATTGGAACTTCCTTCTATACAGAAAGGGCAGGTGACACATGATCACATTTTCACTGGCCTAAAAAAGGAGCAGCACAAATCCAAATGAAGATAGCTCTGAAGCAAGGTCAAAATTACTCTCCCAGAAATTTTGTTCCTTTTTCAGCTGTTACAACCCTCATTCAGTCAGATGTTATTTTTTTCCTCGTTGTCTTTAATGGTTGGCTTGTAAAAAAGAATTGTCTGGGTTTGAGTTTTTTGATCTCTTCCTAAGTAAACATTTCTGAATGACCATTTCAAGTGTTTTGGAGAAAGCTTGGAGTAAGCCAGCAGCTTCTTTGTCAAATCTGTTGTGAAGTCAACATGCAAGTACTTCTGCATATCAAAGCAAAAGGATTTGATGAAGAGTCCAGCTGTCCTGTTCCTCAGGTCAAAAACTTTGTTTTCTTTTCAGCACTTACAAAACAGCTTCATGATTCCAATATCCAACTCCAGCTTTTGCGTAAAGTAGTATTTGCCAATATGTTTTTCTTTGTTCATGATCAACTTTAATGACTTTTGTTTTTCTTCAGTGAAGAGGAGGAAGCAGTGAAGTGACAAACTTAAAACAAAGGCATCATTTATATATGACACTTTATATGTTAGAAGAACTTGAAGAACTCTTTGGTTCAAAGCCAAGCATTCATAGATTGAGGAAGGCCAGAATGAAAACTGCCAGGACAAATTTAATCAGGCAGTAGAGGCTTGCATTACATGAATGCACACAGTCTTTTTCTGTTGGACTCCTATGGTCACTTGGCTATTGTATTGTGCTCATTACTGTGCGATATGCACAACCTGGTTTTAACTCCATAGAAGGAATTTCTTTGTGGGATAGTTTTTCAGTATTTCTCTTTTTTTCCTTCCTCAGTTAATTTTTTCTCTCTCTTTTTGATCACACCAGATTCTGTCTCTACCATGTGTGGGTACTGGCAAGGTGGTTGTGAGCAGGTACTAATTTTATTCGCTGTCCCAGTATCCAAGCTTGAACCAAGCACTGATGACCAGATTACGCAGGAGGTACCATTTGTAAGAGGAGCATGATTTTAGTAGACCAGTTGAAGGGAGTATGCCAAAACATCCTATGGAAAGTGCATGCGCAAAGTCTGGCTATTCCTAGGAGAGAACTGATCATGATGAGCAAGAGGAGACTTCTGAGTTCTGGAAAGTCTCGCAGCTGTGTGTGACAATATCTCAAAGGTGAATTGGGGCAGATAATCATGATGCTGCCTTAGGGTTTTCATGAATTTGTAGATTTTTATACTTCTAGGTAGACTTCTCACATATAGCATAGCTAACAACCTCTGACCCTGTGTTAGCTGTCTTAAGGGTCAGATAATAACTGGAACACTGCGCAAAGAAAACATGGACCAGAGCTAAGGTAACTAGATACCATGTTAGTCAAAACAAGAAAGCAAAGTTCAGAAACCTTGGAGAAGCTCCAATAAGGCAAAGGGGTCTTAAGACCTCCAACTCAATTCTAAGAGAGGCGTGCCAT
>WBMV01000298.1:1909545-1973984 GCA_013396655.1 Campylorhamphus procurvoides | reverse complement strand
GTAAAACATAGCAGGGTGGCTCAGGGGGTTTGGCTGGAAACAGCCGGGAATGAAATGAAAGGGACGCCTTTCGGATTAATTTACTCTGCATGTTTTGAAGCGGTGGTGCTTAGAGAAGAGCTCACATGGTATTCCTGAGGCCATGAGTTCATCCTAGCACCGGTCTTTTCTAGCTGTTACTTATCAACACGTGTTGTACTCTTTTATAACTCTTTTATACTTTTTATACTTTATATACTCTTTTATATTCCTTTATATTCTGTACCCCAAAACCCTATAAGTAAAAGAACTCTTCTCTGCATCGCCCACATAAAGTTGTCTTGGGAAGTTTTTTTCCCCTTCCTTAAGGCAACAATGAGGTGTACATAAGAGACAAATTTCAAGCCTCCTTAAAAAAGTATAGAACAGTATAAATTCCCGAAAAGAGAGAAATACCCAAATTATTACCTTACCATCAGATAAGCCTGATTTTTTCCAAATATAGAATACAAAACACAACTTCAGGCAAATTTATGGCATAGAAAATTTTAGACCTAGCCTGGGAAGATTAGAAGCAACTTTAAAAGCAAGGTTTAAAAGAGTTTCATGATGGGAAACATCCCATACATAACATTACTGAGTACCCTTGCCAAATGCAGAGATTTTCTTGCAGTACCTCTTGCGGTGGGTAGATATTTCTCTTCTAAGAGGCTTCAAGGTATTTTTAAATGAAATTAAACTCATATCAAACAGACATTTTAGTAAGACCAGCCCACTTCTGCATGGTTTTCTAATTCTTGATCCGCTTTGTGTGCCCTATAAAAGTTAAAAATCTGATAGATGTGTTGGTTTAGCATTGAGTAAATATGACACAAGTTTTCACTGTTGACCTCACAAGTCACATAATATAGTTTGTTTCTACAGTGTTAGAAGGGTGCTCAGATCTCTACAAGAGTAAAACAGACCTACTTTGCGTTCATTCTTGATGGGCCCAAATATTTTTCCAGCACATGAAAATCATACCTAAGAAACCTATTTCAGCACATATTTCTAACATAAAGGAGAAAGTTCGTTGGCTCACCAATGTATTTTGGCATTTGTATTTATATCAGCCATGTAGATAACAGACCTTTTGAAAGTCTATCTGGCAGTTACTATGAAAAAACCAAAGCTGGCTGTCATCAGGAAGAGGATTTAAAATCACAAGAATTTTACTACCAAACATGCATTTTCCTCTGGCTTAGCAGATTTTCTTGCTTTTTTTTCCATTTAGTCTATAAGCTTTACTGGAATGTCAGGGTTGGGGGATATTAGTCATAAATAAGTTATGTGTTAGCCGTAACTGAGTGTCATACGGCTTGCTAGGCGATGTCTTGATCTATTCGGTATTCCCAGGCAAGCTTTCCCTTCTGACTACAGTTAGCTTCAGTATGATCCAAGTAATCTTGTGGCCTTTTTGAGGT
Source organism: Campylorhamphus procurvoides (assembly GCA_013396655.1). Lineage (NCBI taxonomy): Eukaryota > Metazoa > Chordata > Aves > Passeriformes > Dendrocolaptidae > Campylorhamphus > Campylorhamphus procurvoides. Next base: position 1,972,542 of record WBMV01000298.1, on the reverse strand, counting down.
GTGAGGAGAAAATGTCACAGATATCTATTGCCATTTATCCCTGTTCACATAATTTTCAAAGAGAGAAGCAGGTTGTCCTCGAGTCTCAGGATGCTGGATGATACTGTCTCATGGCCATTACTCACACAGGACGCACAGGGCTCTGCAAAAATCCCAGAGTTGAATGGCAGGTCCAGTCATTCAACCGCTTGTGATATAATGCTGCAAAAGATTCACATTTCAGAGAAAGCTCTCACAAGAACTGAATTAGAAAGCCTTCACAGCATAAAACCTGCACACCTAAAGAACTCCTTGTAGGGAAGAGTGCAGTGAACAAAGGATACCTTAAGAAAAAATGCAATGGTATTTAGCCAGACCTTAGTGATTGTGTTTTAAAAGCCTGCAAAGTAATGCTTTAATTTATTTGATATTATTTCTGCATATCTGTCTTTACATATAGTCCTCCGAAGATACAAACCTAAAACACTTTAATTTTCTACTAGTCAAACACCCTGTAACTCAATTGGACATGAAGAAAATGTGTTTTACTGGTGATGACCAAGATTTTTTGAAGGAAAAAAAAATTTAAAAAGGGTAGGCTAAGACAAATACTCTTATCTTTTTTCTCATCCATCCAAAAGTTATCCTCCTCATCTCTTGCTTAGTCAGTTCAGCTTCTAAGAAATAAGAACAAAAAGTAAAACTTGTAAATGACTGCTTTATTAGTGAAACTAACACCCTTAGTATGGTTCTAGGCAGAAACTCACCAAAAAACATATTTTAATGTTTTCTTTTTGTAGCAATAATGGAAGCATGTCTCTAAGAGAATATGCTTGAATCAGTTTATTGACAATGTTTGTAAACAACTGCTAAAGGGCTCAGCATGTAAACTCCACTGTAAACTGAACCCGTTAGGGACAGTACAGATCTATCTAAATGTCAAGAAAAATTATTGTAATTTTTTAAAGCTCTTAACCTTCTTGAGGAAGTAAACTTAGCATCTTCAGACATTGTGCATTTTATGTCCTGTAGCAATAAATTCTGAAAGAAGTCAATATTGACAGAATTTTTTTATGTCACCCTAAATGTCCTCGGTATATTATAGAACAAATAGTAGTGCAGGTTGTGTCACAGGAGGGAAATTTTCTTTGGCCACTCTCTTGCCAACAATAGATATAAACCAAATATTGCTTATTACAAATATTTCTTCTGAGACTGTTTCCCAGACTGCCAAAAGATTTATAGCATTTTCCCCATTGAGACTGGCTCATGTACAAAAACATCTTTATGAAAGCAAGTGAGATGAAAAGGGTTTTTTTCCTACACCAAATAAGTATACACTGCAAAATTGCCCCATATTCATAAAAAAATATGTACTAATTTTCCAAGAGGAAGAGACAGTTGGCATATGCCATTTAGCTGAAAAGCCAGGGCTAAAGGCATCAGAGTGCTTTGCAGAAAGCAAACGAGACAACCTGTCACAATATTGGAACAGTTAATAAGTTCACCTTAAAGGACCTCTTACTTTTACCTAGCTCATGATTAGTGCATTTTAACATTCTCTCCAAATGTTTTCTATTCTTCCTCTTTATTTGTAGGAGGCCAAACCGGAATTTGGTAGAAAGAATAAGGTATATGGTAGAAAGGCAACCTGTAATGTCAATCTAGCTGAACCTAGAGTGCATGGCAGATAGAGACTTTGTCCTGATCTCCTTTATAAGCCCTGGTTGTATTCTGCCTCCATGGCTGCCCATGCACCACCCCTTTGTCCAAAAGGTTTTTCTTCAGAAGGAAACACTTGTACAGGATCAGAATCTCCACTGCACTCTGTACAAGTGTTTCCTTCTGGACAAAGTCTTTCTTGGACTTCTGTGAATGTGGAATAATCACAGATGGAAGAGCAACCTGAGTACACATTGTCTCTGATAGGTCTTTATTATATGACGTACATGTCAGGTCTATTACCAGCAACAGCGCATTTGCCTACCCCCCTAACAACAGAATGGGTTTATGCTTTGATTGGAGTTTCATTCACCTCCTGGTGTGGGTAAATTGATTTAACAATTTCACATGAAAATACAGACATGGTAAGCGCACAACACACTGGGAAAAAATATGCTTATCTTGACAAGAGGGAAAGAAAAACTTAAATGAAGTCTTCCTATACTTGTGGATGTCTGGAATATTTAATGTCAGGTTAAATCTCTAAAGAATAAGTTTCTGCAAACACAAGTTGGCCAGTTCTCTGTACTCTGAAGCATTCAATGTTTGTGAGATAAAATGATTGTGACACCCTGAGCACCTCTTTGGCAGGTGGTGGCAGTTCCACAGTAATTGAAAACTTAAGAATAAATCCAAAACTTAAATCATAAACATTAGGCTGCTTCTTCCTTTGGTTGGTCTATGGCTGATACCATTCACTGACTCTGTATAAGTTTTGTTGTGATAGTAGCCAGAACAGTTCAGACTCTCTGTCACTGTCACAGGACAGAAAGATGGGATCATATGATGTGGTGGAAGGTAGTATTTCACATCCAGAGCTTAAAATTACTCCTAGACAGGGTCATGTTGTTCAATTGAATCATAAGAGCAAAATCTTTTTAAGGTGGTTTGTTTTGCCTGTGCTTTAAGGTGACACTTTCCCTACTCTTATTTTATAATTCCTGCTGCACACTGGAAGCAGACACTCAAAAATTTCATGCCACTCTTTACATGACATCAGCTGTAAAAAACCATCAGGGAAGTTTTCAGCAAAACAGAGAAGAACCTCTACAAACTATTAGACAGCATCTCTAGTCTAGAACAACTCTATCCCAAGTGTCCTTTACTGTTCTTTTACTCCCACCCACTTTGTAATTATAAATAAAACGGGTAGAGCAAGTCATTCTGATTTCCTTTCAGATTCCCAGGCAAGCAAGATGCACACACAGTCCCAGTTGCCTTAAACGCAATAACATACCTGCAGTTCTACCTGTTGTGTACCAGTGGTTCGCTGGATCCAGTATTACCTCCAAGGATAGTCATAGAAGATGCCTTATGGATAAGGCACTTAAACTTCACTGCTGTGATCTGTTCTCCTGCTGCTCTCACAGCATTCATGGACATTGGATTAGGGATGTTGTACAACACATTCTCTTCCATATGCATTTATGGATTGGTTGTACAAATAATCACACAGAAATAGGTTTCCCTGATAGGTTATTAACTGTCATATCTACCAGTTAAGTCTGAAGGCAAAACTATCCTTATCCTAGCAGTAGTACTTCCCCATCCACCAATCCGAAGCATGGCATCAGTGGTTCTCACGTGCCTGTCTCCAGTCCTATGGGAAGCACTGCCTTGACCCGTCCTGTGACTTTGTGTGCCCACTAACATGATCTCTCCTTACACAGTGGCTGAAGAGGAGAGACTTCAAAAAGACCAATCACTTCTTCTGGCTTCCTGCTGTTCTTTGTTTTATAAAAGACCTTCCACAAACAGGAACAATATTCTGTTGTCAGGTTCTCAGGCCTTTTACTATTCAAGAGAAAAAGCCCCACATAAGTGCTTGATCAAGATGAATCGCAGTATGTCTGTTAAGCAGCCCCTTTGTGCTCATCTCTTTGTTCATTATCATTGCCCATCCCTGATGACTATATACTTCAAATTAATCTCACACTCCCACTAGCAGGGTCTGAGACTGTTTTATGCCAGTCAAGTATATAAGCAGTGTAAAAACACTTTCCCTTTTCCTTGATGGATATGAGAAACAGCTCCTTCCTAGTCTGTGATGCTGTCCTTCTAGATAAAGAGCTTGTTCAGTTGAAAAGGCATTTCAGCCTTTTCTTTACTTGATGTTCTGGAAGGTGCAGGGACCCAGGATCCCAAGGTCCAGTCCTTCCTATAGCATTCCATAAAGGAAAAGCATTCTGAAAGATTGTTTCTGAGCTTTTCCTACAAGCAAAAGCTTGAAGTGAAAACTGCACTCAACACTTTTTAAGAATATCATAGAACCATAGAATCATCAGGACTTGAGGACACCTCTAAGATCATCCAGTTCAACCAGCACTACCACTGTAACCACTAAACCAACTAAATCACATCACCCAGCACCAGATCCAGACAACTCTTAAACTGCTCCAGGGATGGTGAACCCACCACTCCTCTGGACAATCTATTCCAATGTCTGACCACACTAACAGTGAAATAATTTTTTCTAATATCTAATCCAAATCTCCGCTGTCTCATCTTCAGGCCATTTCCTCTTGTCCTCTCACTGCAGGTACAGCAGAAAACACTGGCCCCCACAACCTCCTTTCAGGGATTTACAGAGAGCAGTGAGGTCCCCCCAAGCCTTCTCTTCTTGACACTAATCAAACCCAGCTCCTTCAGCCATTCCCCATTAGACATGTTTTCTAGACCTTTCACAACCTTTGTTGCCCATCTATAGACATGTTCCAGCACCTCAAAGTCCTTTTTAAAGTGAGGAGCCTAGAACCAAAGGCAGCAAGCATTACTTAAGGTCCAGGTTTACCAGTGCTGCTTACAGGGGGATGATCACTTCCTTTGTCCTGTTGGTTACACTATGCTTGATACAGCCCAAGATGCCACTGGCCTTCTTGGCCACCTGGGCACACTTCTGAGTCATATTGAGCCGGTTGTTAACCAGCACCCTTAAGTTTCTTTCTGCTCCCCAGGCCTGTAGCACTGCATGGGGCGGCTGTTACCCAAATGTTTCATCTCATCTAAACACAAGGAAAGCATTAAACAAACACTTGCCAAAGCAGGTTAGACAGAATATTCAGAAGTCACATTCTTAAAGAAAAGAAGAAACTGGCAAAAAAAATAGGTCAATGAACTGTGCAAATACCTAACAATACAATCTGTTTATTAATAACTTGATGCATATCAATATTTCATTCAATTTAAATTTTATCCAGTGATAAGCAAAGTATTGGAACAAAAAATAAGTTGGACATGTTTATTTCTCTAATGAGGTGTTATATTAACATGGGTCTAGATCTATGCTAATGAAGGACAGAGCACCAAAGAGACCTTGGTGGGTCTGAATCCTCCCATTTGTTTCTGCTACCTCCTTTGGCATCACGAAGAACAATCATAGTTCTGTTACTTGTAGCACCTCCTTTACTCTGACTTTCAGTAACACTTATAACTCTCCAGGATAGTATTCAAAACACCATTTTCTTCACTTTCCCCTCCTCCCCTGTTTTTTTTATTCCTTTGTTTTGTTTCATTTTGTATTGTTGCATCAAGGTAAGCCGTTCCTCTTTACAAGCTCTTCACAGTAAATTACCATTATATATACCACTTCTTATTAAGTAAGCTCTGAGCTCAACTGGCTTACATACCTAGACCCCATTACCTATTTATTGAATTTTTAAGCAGAAAATACTCTGTTCAGTGTTGGAGGATGCTTTAATAAACATCTGAATAGACATGCCAACTTTTTTCAAAATTTTATGTCCCATATCTCCTTTTATGGGAAGTCTTCAGAAATATTAATAAGGCCAGTTTGAAGGCTGCTTGCCATGACTGTCTTGCTGATTCTGTTCTTGGCACACATGTGGTCTGTTAGTAAATCACACAATCATATAAAACCTACTCTGTAAAAGGAATCCCAAGTTAATAGGCAATATCAACAGTCAGAAGTTCAAGTCTGGAAAAAAAACCCAAACAATTACCTTCTTCAGTGAAAAGTAGTGTCAAGTAAAGACTATGACTTGAAAGTATATTTCCTAAAAAAATATGAATAATTTTTTGCCTTACTACTTTCTTCAGGTAAAAGTGTAGATGTGATTGTAAGAACCACATTTTTGGAAGTACAGCTCAAAGAACGTAAGTTTTTCAGTAATGTTCTACACCATATTAGAAGGTGGATATGAATAGCCAACTTCATTTTTACAGACAAAGAAACCAGAGCTGAGGATAATCATTTCCCCACCAGTCACATGGCAGAGCTATATGAGAGTCAGGAACAGATGCGCTGCCCCCTGAAGAGATGTCTTGTCCTCTGCCTGCTGTATCATGCAGTTTGTCTGAGAAATATTTGCAATGCTGCTGTAGAGCATGTGTGTGAGATAGGATGAACACCTTTTAGAAGTCTTTTAGATTCAAATATTGAATATTGGATTTTGACATAAATGTCATATAGAAGGGTCCAAGCCAAAGGTATTTCTTTAGAGCTAGAAAATATACCTGCTTTTTGAATAATGAAGACTTGATTTGAATTAGTTATGTTGTTTTAAGAGGAGAGTGAATATTTACTTGAACACAATCTTTATTTATTTGATCTGTAAGGCTGAGGTAAAAAGCATGCAGCAATATAATTTGAAACAACTGAGTGAAACTATTGAGAGCTTTCAAGTAACACTTTTTAAACTTGAGTAGCTTACTTTCATGCTCAAGATTCCTGAAATATTTACCTGTTAGTTTCATGGTACCTTTTGGACCATGAATACATATGTATATATATATATATATATGTGTTTTTTTTCTTCAAAAAACACTGAACAGTGAACATCTTCACTGTATCATAGTCTGCACAGAACAAAGCTGTGATACAGATAGAGTCACTGAGGACCTTTTCTGTTTTACTTGATTCATTGTCTCATATCTGTAAGAGATATGCTATTCCCTGAATGAAGTGTTTTTAAATTAGGTAAGCAAAACCTAAAAAGAGTTTCTTGGCTACAAAGCAATCAGACAGAAAAAAAACTTTGGGACTTGAGCAGATGAAGTGCTTGAACTGGCAACTTGTGTTGTTACTTCTGGAGCAAACCCGGGCAGTGGGGAAGACTGGCTGTAATTAAAGGTATTACGTACTCTGATAAGTACGGCTGTATATATCATTATTAGCAATTGCCATTGGATGGGTGTCCATGGTGGGGAAAAAAAGGCCAGATTACAGTGGAGCCAACAGAGTTTAGCGTTTGGCAGACAATACAGGCCTTGTTTTCTGAAGGGGGTAAGCTAAGGATTTTTAATTTTTAACACATTTCTGAGTTTAAAATGTATTACCTAATCTGATTTTTTTTTTTTTAACACCATAGTTTCAGGTTCAGTGATCATGAAAACGAAGTTTTCCCAGGACTCCCAGGACTGACCACACATGTTCAGTTACAATTTCAGGTTTAACAAACAATGAGGTTTCCAGTTAAATATCGGTTTGTGGTACTTCTGTGCTGTAGAAAGCACTGAACTTTTCACTGTTGACCGAGAAATGAAACTTATTGTTGAAGGGAAAAAAAATAACACACTGTTAAAGGCCACAGGACTTTGAATAGGTGTGCCTATCCATTGCCACCTACAAAAAAGGGAGAAAACCTATTTCAAATCTTAACCTTCCCCATTTGGCTACAGTCCTTCTAGTTTCTCTAGTTGGTCAAAAGTGTCAGGTTGATGTAAGGCCCTGTGCCCATCAAATTCATCTTAAGAAGTATAAATATCCAATAACCCCAGCACTAGTTAAAGCCCTCGGAGCCTCTGCTAACACAAGTCCCTAAAACCTCTCTCAAAAGATTCTCTGATTGTTGTACATGAACACCTCTGATACATTGTGGACCCTCGAAAGAATTTTGCTAGCATAAGCTATAAAAATAAATCACTAGCTGCAGGAAGCTTCAGTTATATAGTGACAGATTTTTACCTCTTTTAATGTGCTAACTAGATTAGTATTGGTTTCTTCAGTGCTATTGGGGATATTTTAAAGTGTCTACACACATGAAGACAAAGAATGAAGCCATCTTGTGTTTAAATCTCCAAGCAAAGCAACTCAGTACAAAAAAACTTTCACAAACCCTGGAAATGTACTTGCTCAGTATTTCATCTAGACACAAATCCTTCAACAGCAGCAGTCTGGAGTTGAATTTATACTGGCATTATTTTGTTATCCATGAAGTTCAAACAGTTAGCTAAAGACACAGGAGTGGATTTGTGCCAAAGTAATAAGACAGTTTAACACAAAATGAAGAAACATTGTGATATTCAGTAAAATCTACATCATTCAGTCTTGCTCCCCTCATAAGAGAAGCAATCACAAGTGCTTCCCTTGGCCTAATTTAACACTAATGTTATTTTCCACAATAATACTTCAACATTTCCCTTCAGCTTCCTTATGAAATGCTTGAACTTTTTAATAACCCCTCAGTGGGAACTCAGGTTAAAAAGCAAATAACAGTGAATTCAAACGGAAAACGTATTTATCTAGTCAAGTTTTAGGCATATATGTGTGTGTATATATATATCACAGAAAGTTTGTTATCTTAAACATTACCTTGTTTTGGAGCATCATCTTGAGTCACCATTGTAACTTAATCTGAACTTCTAAAGATCATTTTGCTATAGATACAGTAAGTGCTAGCTCTACATTGCTTAGAAAAGAAAAGCAAAGCCCAGCCCTGAAGACCCTGAAATGAGTCTAACACATTGACTTGAGCCATGGATCCTGTCCAACTGGACTGCTTCCTCTTCATTTTAGTATTGCTAACCAACTAGTGAGGTTTGACAGCACTGATTTTGTTACATTCTGCCATTGGGTTTGGTACAAAAATTACTCTAGCCGTGACAGAACCTTGCTATGTATTTGCACCAGACCATATTATGCTTATATGTGTTTGTAAACACAAACAGTGTCTGGAAGGTGAAATAATGCCACAGTCAAGTCACAAGCATGGTCTAGTCACCCTTTCCTCTATGGTGGCTGTTTAAATTTAGTAAGTTCCTGCCAAATATTCCAAGGAATGATACAAAACATCTGAGAAGGAAAAACTCTGCAAATACCAAAGAGAGACATATGTAAAGCAGATTAGTCTACCATGAGGCAAGAGGATTGCACGTTAACAATAGACAAGTTTTTCCTAGTTTCTGCCACTTTGACCTTCTCACAGAATCTCTCCCTGTGAGTTGTCTAATTCAGCCTGCAGAAAAGCATTTCTGGAAAGTTGCAGAACTATGCGGATTTTCAAATAAGGACTTTTTCTTTGAGTTGTGCATGACAATTTGCAGAGCTGTATGAATTTGATGAAGAAATAAGCTGGAATTTATTAGCACACAAAGGATTTCAAAGTCACTATAGCTTGTTTTTATACACAATAATAAACCTGGATGAGTTTATGAGCACAGTTAGTGAATGCTCTCAGGTTCAGCTGAGAAGTAATGTTTGGATCCACAGTGCTAAACAGATTTAAATATTTGAAATTATAATGAAATCATTTAAAAATATCATTTTATTTGATTTTTTTCAATTCACATTTATCAATGAGACAAAGCTGTACTCCTGATAATTACTCCCTTACTACATACCAAGATGATATTTTCCTCCCTAAAATGCCAAAGGATTAGGTTCACATACACAGATTTTAAACACACTCCTACTGGACAGTCATGTTTGCACTATTTTTGCAGGTAAAATACCAAAACTATGCAACCATGTATCAGCTTCAGATGGCTTTCCCAAAAGGACTGGGCATCATTACACTTATTTCCATTGCAAGACTGGGACACAGACACTAGCTGTTGTTCAGAAAACTGTTCCAATAAAAACTGTGATCATGTATGTCTTTAATCAATTTATAAATCACTTACAGTATTGACCAGGTTAACAGCTAACTAGCTTGTGACTTGAATTTCAAGCAATATAAATGGGTGGGGTTTTCCTTTTCTTTTTTGTTTTATTAATCTTCAGCCTCCTTTCGTCTATGAAATGATGCCAAAAAATCTGTTTGTTTAGCTGCTTGCCTGATTTTTTTTAAATTCCACTCAGCAACCATTGCACATGGAAAAAGTATAATATTGACAGTGATTATAATAACCCCATCCCGTCTGTTTTGTAGCTCTGTCACCATGTCCTGCACTTTGTGTTTAACTTGAAAAAGCATCTTTATCTGCTAACATCACTCCATTCCTCCCACTCTCCCAGGGGCTTATTCTTCAGCTTCCATTTTCAATGTCCAAAGTAAAAGAAAATCCTCTCCTCTCTAGTACAAAAGACTTCCTCAGTCTGTTCCTGTTTGTGTCAGTATTCCAGATGGATGAAAAATGGAAGTTATTTGACATAGTTCATCAAAATATCAGGTTGCTCAACAGAAGAAAGTATATACTGGTCCATCTATAATGACCCAACCCCTTGTTCACTATTAAAATAAAGAATTAGGTAGCAACTATGCTTTTCTAAGTTGTTAAATCAATTTTCTTTCAATAGTGTCTGTTTGAGACATTCTGAGTGGTCAGTTTCATCTGGAATCTTTCAACAATACCAAAATTCATTTCTAATAGATGGGGGGAGGAGACAGAGAAGAGAACACGCAGAACTATTATTCCATCAAATTTCAAGGACCAGCTGTGACACGAAAGGAAAGGGTGGGAACAGGATCAGTAAACAGTCTTTCATTTCTTCTGCAAAGAAAAACACAATTAAAACCAGAAACTAGAGCTGATGAGAAAGAAGGAGGGGACATAAAGCAGAAACAGGAGAGGATACTACTAATTTTTTTTTTTTAAAGTGTAACTTATAAAATATCTGAAAACATAGTTTAGGGGGAACTAAGAAAGGCAAATGATAACAGTAAACATGAAACAGACTCCAAAAGACAGGTAAAGGCTGGTAAACAGGTGCTTTATATCCGTTGCAGAAATATTCTCTACTGGGACCATTTTTGTGAGGAACTGCTGCTCCTGCCCGGGATGTCTCCTCTGGTTGATCTGCCCTGGTCAGAGAAGAAGAGGGCAGGAGTGCAGGTGAACCTGGCTGCTCCATCTCCTTTCCCACAGTACCTCCTTGGATGTGGGGCTCAGCAGTTCCCCAGAGAGAAGAACAGATGCAATAGGTCTCTGTGCTCAGGGCAAGGGTTGCCTGAACTGAACCTGTGTTGTGTGATACACAGTTATAGAATAAGTGTCCAACAGAAGAGAGGAAGCTCTTGACAGTGAAGGTGGAAGAAGACTCCAGCACGTGCTTGCTTCTGTTCTCATACAAGTCTTCTAGGCATATTTAACATACAGGAAAAATGCCTGGGATCAGCACGGATGAGCAAAGCTCTGCTACATATTGTCCAGAAGAGTCACTTAAAGAAAGAGCAGTGGGCACCTTGTTATGTTTGCTTTTCCTAGCAAGGCTACTCAGGAACAGAGGCATGAACTGGTCTTCCTCTTTTGGCTCCTGTTAGGCATCAAGGAAAGTCTGAGACGAAAAGAGTGCAGTTTAACACATGGTATCATCTGTGTTGGCAATGCCCCAAGTCACAGTATCTTGTTAATTAAAAAAAAATGCTTACAGAAGGAAATGCTACAAGTAGACATAACAGAGAATGCAGGGTAAAGACAGATTTGCATTCCCTGTACTTTCTATTTTAATGTCACAAGCATTTATATCCTTGACAGATCCCAAGTTAGTTTTCTAAAGCATCTGCCTAGAGTGGGGACAAAGTCAGGACGTCATTTTCTTGGTCTCTGTCACTTGGCTAGTGGCTTTTGTTTCTGGAAAAGGAGCTGCACGCAGTTTGGCTTAGGGGACTTGACACATCAGTGGGAAAAAGACCTTCTTACACAAAACAATGGCCTCTTGTGGTTTTTCATTCCTTCCACTGGAATTCTGTCTGGAGAGCAATTTTGGGGGTGACACTAGCTGACCCACCATGCCTCAACTGCATGGAAGTAACATTGAAAATTCCTCTGAGCATGAGAGCTGAACTTGTAGAAACAGCTTATCTCTCACCAAATTCTCTCTCTGCCCAAAACCTTTTTGCCTGTACTCAACAAGGCTGTTCACAAAATAATAGAGGAATTCAAAACTGTGGTTCTGTGAGTAATGTGAAAGGTAAGATGTTGACACTGAGCAACCAGCATAAAGATAAAAAAATCTGCTTGCCACATTTGTAAAAGGGACTAAGAAGCCGATGTACCTGAACAGAAAACTTGTTAGTGATATCTTTCATAATTCAGAGTTTTAAGCTCAATGCCAAGTGCTCTGACTCTGAGAAAGAGAAGCCACAGGGATCTGTGATCTGCTCTCACCTCCTGCATGGTGCAAGCCCATCCCTGTCACCCTGCCGTCCCCCCAGCAGAGTCTAGTTAGTTGCTGAAGCACATCTCACAGGACAGCAGTTTGTCTTCATCTTATGACATGATGAGATGGAAAGTCAATCACTTCTCTTGTACCTAATTTCAGTTGTTTCTACCACACTTCATGAGAAAGATATTCAGCTATTAGAGAGTGTCCAAAGGAGGGCAACAAAGATGGTGAAGGGTCTTGAGGGGAAGCCGTATAAGGAATGGCTGAGGGTACTTGGTCTGTTCAACCTGGAGGAGACTGAGAGGAGACCTCATTGCATTTACAACTTCCTTGTGAGGGGAAATGGAGGGGCACATAGTGATCTCTTCACTCCTGTAACCAGTTATAGGACTCAAGCAAATGTCATGAAGATGAGTTAGCGGAGATTTAGGTTGGATATCAGGAGACATTTTTAAGCCAAGAGGGTGATTGAGCACTGGAACAGGCTCCCCAGGGAAGTGGTCACAGCACTGAGCTGTTTGAATTTAGAAAAACATTTGGAATTCAGACAATGCTCTTAGGCACATGGTGTGATTGTTGGGGTATCCTGGTATCCTGCATTGGACCAGGAGCCAGGAGTTCAACTCAATGATCTTTATGGATCCCTTCCAACTCAGCATATTCTATGACCCTATGATTCTATGAGGAATATCAGCAGGCTTGATGACAATTTTTCAGATCTTCATGAAGTATGAGCAGTTAGGAATGGATAGGAGCTTACTCACTTATTCTTTTCAAATTAAACGTCTTTGTTATTTTTGTTAAGAGTTCCCTCAATCCTTTCAGAAAAAAAAAAAATGGGTAAATAATACAGCAAAGGAAAGAACTTTCTTATTTTATGAGAAAACAATTTCTTCTGAAGTTAAACCACAGTATCTCCCTTTACAGGCCTAGACCAGTGTTAAGGCATTGTTCTTTCCTTTCAGGCAGTTCTGATTGTCACTTTTAACTGATCTTATGTAAATGCTGACCTCAGTTAAGACTCTTGAATAAAGTACTCTCTTGGCTTTATGGGCTGTTGGAATCTGAACTCAGCTCTGGACTGGAGTGGCAATTAGCAGAAGTCTTGTAAACAAGTGTGAGACAAAGCTTTAAATTTAAATATAGGAAATAAATGGGACAGAAGCATATCAAATGCAGAGCTAAGCGCTCTTCATGTGTGTCTTCTGAAACTTTAACTGTTCTAATGCTGTGTACTTTGCAAATGCTTCTTCCACATTACATCTCACAGACAGCTAAGTAACATTAAACTGTAATTGAGAACGACTTTGGTTTGTTTAGTCTACAGAAGAGAAGCCTGAAGGAAGACCTGATAACAGTCTATAAGTACAGAAAGGGCTGCTGCAAAGAGCAAAGGAGCAATCTGTTCTTCACGTCCTTGGAAAGAGGACAAGAAGAAATATACTTGAATTACAGTGAGAGAAATTCAGGTTGGATATCAGGAAAACCTTTTTATCTGCAAGAATCACTAGGCGTGGGAATAGATTGACGTGGGTGATTGTGAAATCCCTGTCACTTATGGATCCCTTAGAGGGGCTAGACAAATGTTTGCCAGGGGTGGCAAAGGCAGAGTTGAATTCTTGATGTTGAATGTAAACTACATTAACCTCCACAAACCTCTGCCAACTCTATTTTCTATGATCTTTTCCTTTCCCACTTACGCAAAGGAATTCTGCACATTTACAGAAACTCATCAGTTTCATAGATGATTTGAAATATATATTTATTCACAAACTTTCATAAAGACAGAGAAGTAAAAGAGAAAAAGCTTATAACAACTTGTAAAGAATAAAAATTATTAGTACATTACAAAGGCATGACTTTACTGCTCATAGCACCAATCCTAGAAACTTGTAAAATAACATTACAATAGAAGTTCTGAATGAAAATATTTAACAACTAAACAGCACTAAAGGCATCAAAACCTGTGGCTTCATATCATATACATCCACCTCTCATTTGTTAAAGGGCATCTCCTGTAGTCCACACTTTTTCTTGACAAAGCTCAAAACTTCAAAGTGAGGAAAGAAACAAATGTGTTGCAGGTATCCAGACTGGGTGACTAACTTGCAAATAAGGTACTCTCCCACCAGCCCGAGAAAAAATATGTACAGGGCTAAACCTAATGGGTTTAAAATTAAGGCACTTTTTATTATTATTATTTTATTTTTTTAAACCACACCTCTGATTTTGCAATTCAGACTGACACATTTTTGCCAGAATAACTAATACAGAGTCCTCTGATGCAAAATTTCATCAATAAGATACTAAAACCAGTCCTTTACTAGCTCATTCTGTAGTCTTTTTTAAGTAAACAATGAAACCGTTTTTCTTTTTCCTCAAAGAGCCCTCAGACTGTATTACTGCCACATTTTTATCAGCAGTTTCATAATATTTAGGACTTCTTTTCACAGAAAAAAACATTTCACACTGACCTGTGGCAAGCAAGCAATTTTATCTACTTTTGTGTTTGTTTTTAAAACCTTTACATCAAAACACTATTTCTGTAAGTTGTGTCTGTCCTGGAACAAAGAGTAATGAACGCTTAGGCATCCTAATACTTTTTATCTGGGGATCTGAATCAACTTTCTTTGATGACAAGCTTGCTCTTGGCATTAATAAAGGCAAGTATGGTCCCCAATTGGTCATTCACAGCACCAGTCAATGACAGTTTAATAAGAACAAGGGCTGCATTGTAAGGATAAATATTTGGTATGATTCAAATCTTATGCAATATAGAAATAAGCTTAAGGCAAGATTGTTTTTGATGCCTTACCCAGTCGCTCCTATAGTGTGACTTGTCATAAATCTTCTTTGCAGGAAACTACAATAAAGAAGCAGAAAGAAAGGGAACACTCAACTAATGGTTATATACCGCAGCGCTAACATCATGTGAAAATAAAAAGTAGGAAAATTTAATAACTTATATACTAAATTATACACCTGCTACATTCAGATTTTTTCATATTATCCTCAAGTTCTTGCCATTATAATTTTTTCTATTTTAAAAAAATAATCTGCTTAAGAGGAATTTAGTTTAGTTTCCAAAATCAAAATGAAGTCTATCTTTAGGAAACATATTTAGTTAAGCACTCTGTTCCAGCATTCCTAGAAATCTACCCAGCTTCCTTCCTCAGTGCTCTGAATGCAGCTGCATGTGCAAGTTTCCTCACTTCTCAGTTAGGTCACTGAAGCTATAGACAAAACCAGCAGTATGTAATTTCTTAAGCTTTGTATTCATTAGCATGCTTATATACCTTGCTTTGTAGCTACTTGGTAACATTATAACTCTTGTCTTTTTTCATCTTTCTTCTACAATTTATGTTGTTTTACTTTGAGCCTTATCTTTTAAATTCAAAATGTACTTTTATTTACATATGCAGGGGTGTACCTCGGTTTTTGCATCTGAGGGCAAGTGATTGGCGCAAGGACTGCAGTGAAAATCACTTCAGCTTGTGGGAAAATACAAAGAGTTTTGCTCATCTTCTTTGTGAGCCAATATATTCTCCAAGTATCTTGTTGGTTGGGTAACAGTCCTTCATGCATTTGGCTCCATTTTCTAACCTTTAGGGCTTTGATACTCTCGCCTGTACTTTTGCCAATGTTTTAAAGCAATAAAAAGCCCTAGAACATCCATAAAACTAAATACAAAACACATTAATTAAATTTGCAAACTGTCTGGCCTGTGCTTTGGGCTATGTGAGCCTACTAATTATGCAAGTTTTAATATATAATATAAAGTACACAACTCTGACACTAAATAAGGCAGAAAAAATGTTTACAATGTTTTCAATGGAGTGTGGATGGACTTTTGTATAGAAACATTGCCTGAGCATAACTGCATAAAGAGACCAGCCTTAGTGTCACTGCAGAGGCACAGTCCAGGCTGATGTCAGATGAAAAAGTATTAGAATGATCATTGTAAACTGTACTGGTTGTTGTCAGAAAGAATATTGCCAAGAAAATAAGCTATACAGTAAAAGAATATTTTTATAATAATATGGTATCTTCCATTGAGAAGCATATAGCTGTTTTCATTATATTCCATATAACTCTGCCCTACTGCAATTGTGCAACCTATAACCAACTCTCACATCATCTGTCTTCCTGACAATAATGTGGAAAGTTATTTATTGTGTATTCACAATCAATATAAGAACATCTACAGAAATTCAGAGAATAATATGCGTGAAACTGGCTGTCACAGCCTGTAAGTAAAAAGGGCATATCTATATTTGGAAGAGAGATAATCCAATAAAAAGTAATGGATACTTTTATTGGATAATAATCCAATAAAAACTTACCTGCTGTTAAAATTCTGTATTCCAGGTGAGCTACCAGTGGTCACCAACAGCATACAAGTGAACTTCTATGCTTGCCACAGACTTCTGTTATAGAATTCTAATTCCTCTTGAGGGTGTTATTGTTCTTCAACTCTCTTGTAAAATGTGGGAGCATCGGTTACTGAGCAGGTGTCACATTCCAGCATCCCAACACTGGCTCTTTCTCTGAGTAAAGAAATCCCTAAATATATGTATACATATGTACATACAGAGTTTGCATCCCTTGGGGAATTAGATCTTGAAATTTAATTGCAAGATGTTATTTTACTGCTATAAACACCCACCAGTTTTCCCAAAATTACTCAATCTTGAAACTGTGGCACATTGTTTTCAGGAAGAAAAAAAAAAGAATGTTTATTGAGCTTATTTTACATTTCCTAAAAACGGTTATACATGGTCCTCAGCTGGATAGTGATGAGGAGGCACTGTGTTCTAGCTCATTTATAAAAGAAGCTGGATTATTGAAGATAAACTATTATATGCCTTTTTCCCACCAAATAATTGAAAGAATCCATCAGGAAACTTTTATGGAAAACAACTTTTCTGTGATTAATTCTGCAAAGCACTGTCATTAGGTATTTCTGACTGATACTTTCTTATTTCATGTTACTTTTTACCAGTTGTGACCTTGAAGAGAATAGTGTCTACTCTTTCTTTATACCGAACAAGTCAAAGGTCTAAACAAGAGATGAAGGTCTTTTTCAGCTCACAAGGTGATCTCACAAGTGGTCTCACAAGGTCTCTCCCATGTTAATGGCTGAGAAATCCAAGTATTTACAAGCACCACAGGACAATTAAGACTGACCTCACCATTCTTCCCAGGATGTAATATCTGCAGCTGTAAAGTAAAGGCATCTCCCTCCTATGGGGATTGCTTTGTGTCAAGGATATAACAGACATCATCATTTTCCAGTTCACAATGCCTGAAATTGGTTGTGCTGAATGCAATCTGGCACAGCACTGCTTTTCATAGCATGACACCAAGGATGTGTACTGCATTACCACATGGGGTAATGTGGGAGGAATGTCCTAAATGGAAGGAGTCAGTCTTGAAATGGGCTGCATCCAGGAACAGACCCTGGAACAAATTACCATGTCGACTGTTTTTTGGTCTTCTTTTCAGAAGGAAATCACTGGCTCAGTCCAGACCATAGCCTGGGAATAAACCAGAAAATAGCTGTTCACTAATGTGGGTACAGATGCAACCAGCTTCAGTAGGACCAAATTTTTCACCACATTTGAGAACCACCAAGAGAATAAAAACTTTTTTCTTCCCATTCTCCAGCCATGAAATATTTTTGAAATTTTGTCTGTTTGATATTGCAAGCAGAGTAGCTTGGTAGAGGAGCATAAGCTGTGCTTTGCTATGAAAATGATGAGGCTTACAGTAACTCTAGCAGTTTACAGATGAACACCCATAAACACAAACTGAGGAGCAATTCCTGCCCTTCATAACAACAGATATTACTGCAAAAAATTAACAGTCTTCTGGTCTCTTCAGGTGAAATATTATCCAGTGTGGAAGAAAAGCTAATGGTATCTGTCACTTGGGCTTTGATGGTATTGAGAAATTTAGTCTAGCGCTGTCTTTGACAGGAACCAAACTCCAGAGAGCAGGGTCTATGGGTGCTGTCTTCACAGCAGCCTGCCTTGTTCATCTGCTGAATTATGAACCGGCTGATAGTTTTTCAGCTTAATCATCTCATTCCTGCAGATAATCAAACCTAAAGGTCACAAATTCATGGGATGGTCTCTCCTCCTGGCATGCAAAACTGGCCAGTGACTGCTGGCAGAGCTGTAAGTACTGTATCACATACTGAGAGGGGGAAAAAACAAAGTAAATCCAAATAGGTCAGGAGCACATGCAGGAAAGCCAGAGGAGGACCACAATCAAAAGGCTGGAACATCTCCCTGTGAAGAAAAGCTGAGAGACTTAGAGTTATTCAGTCTGGAGAAGTGAAGACCTTACAGCACTTCCAGTACCTAAAGGGATCTACAAGAAAGATGAGTAGGGACTTTTGACAAGGGCATGGAGTGATAAGACCAGAAGATGTGGCTTCAAACTGAGAGTAGGTTTCAATAAGAAATTCGGAAGAAATTCTCTACTCTTAGGTTGGTGAGACACTGGAACATGTTGTCCAGAGTAGTTGCAGATGCTTCTTCCCTGGAAGTGTTCAAAGCCAAGCTGGACAGGCCTTTCATCAACCTGGTTTAGTGGAAGGTGTCCCTGCCCATGGCAGGGGGTGGGCAGGAACTATATGATTTTTGAGGTATCCTTCATCCCAAACCATTCTAGGATTATATGATTCTCCCCTTCTTAGCTTCCTTCACAGCATTCTGGAGGTCTGGAAGGATTAAGAAGATCTTTGCCTGTAAGTTGTTCTCAATGTCTATGTTCAAAGACACATTTCTGCTTTATCCTACCATTCTTGGTTCAAGTTTTTCAGTCTTTACCTTGAGGTGGAGAGACCAGTTGGGGAAGACTCACTGTTCACATTGTGTACTCATGACCGTGTGTCCACAAAGTGGAGAGCACTCAGGATGCTGTATCTCAGAAATGGCTTGTGATACTTCTTCTCTCCAGATGGCAAAATCACCCAGAAGTTCAAAGAATATTTCCATAGCATGATACTCATACCATCCCACCAACTCGCCTCCAGGATGCTCACAGATTCAGCAGGCAACTTCTTTATGCACCTGAAACACTACAACTCTGAGCACGTTGTTCCTGGATCCAAACAAGACTCCTGCTCTCTTCCCCCCTCATTAAACACACTTACCATCTCTGTGGGGCTTCACTCTGCTTACAGTCTCTTTTCCTAATGCACAACTTCTGTGTGACCCTTTGGCAAACTTCTTGGTGCTCCAGTCCTACAACCACTTGATCACTGAGATCTCAGCCAACCCACTGCCCCAAGGTGTTTCATGATCTGAAATTTCCTGTTGGTATTTAATGACCACATTACCAGGCAGGTCTCATGAAGCCAGTCTAGGCTAACAGAGGTGTTCATGATACAGCAATTTTCATAGCGGTAACTCCACAACAACTTCATGATCTGAGTTTACTGAGTTCACTAAATCAACATACTGGTCATGTTCAAATTAATCTGTTAAAGGTTATCTTTATTTTACAGATTGCATTTTTATTCGCTATCATTTGATTATGGCATCTTTTCTTCTTTTGACTTCTTTACTTCTTAAACCTATTGATTGGTAATGTAAGATAATTGCATTAAAATGCATAAGAGCTCAGGACACAACAGTAATTAGTTTCATTTTAGAAATAAATGCATAGAGTATATAGTTACAAGTCAGGTGGCCACTTCAGTTTTAGCATGTCTGGATAAGCGATGTCTGCAAACTCTCTGCAAACCCTTTTCATAGAAGCATAGAACCAAATCTCTGTACCAGGGATACTTGCTTTCCATTTGATCTTATCTTAATACTAGGGGTGGTTATCCAATATTAGAAGACATATGTTGTGCTATTTTTTTCAAATGCAAATGTTATTTCTAAAAATAAAAGGGACCCTCTTTTGCTTCAGATTATGTATTTTCTCCATCAACTGTTCAAAATTTTGTGGTTTGTCTGTGAACCAGGATTTTAGGTCAAATGCTGCATATGTTTTATAAATCAGGATGGGAAGTCGCCACAGTGGCAACTGGTTTATCTGTTGTGGAGAGCAGTGCAGTTTTGTCAAGTTTCTACCCTGTGCAAAGCCATGACTTAAACTTTGGCCTATTTTGTTCAAGGTAATAGATGTACATTATGGATTTCATATATATAACTATGATGATTCTGGATTATCTCTTTTAGCTAGCAGACTTTGTACTAGACATACTAATTTTAATGGCAGAGATGGAGAATACTGACATTGAGAGATGTACCGTTAAAAATTACAGCTAGCTTTTTTATTCTTTTTTTATTAGTAGTAGTAGTAGTAGTAACAATTGGCAGTAGGCAAACCCTTGGTCTGTCTGTTTAGCTGCAAGGGTCATGCAGTTTAACTTTCATTCTGTTGCATCCTGGAAGATATCTTATCAGCCTTGGTTACCAGACTCTCTTAATTTAGGAGTTAAATCTACAGCATCCAAAATCAAACTCTGTATTCCAGACGTTGATGTTTCATCTCGGTGAACTGTCCATTCATTTAGCCTACAGGCAGGCAGAGAGGATTGAGGTAATAAGACCAATGAACAAATTTTCCTCAGGACAGATGAGCTATCATTTACAGATGTGCTCTGGGCTTTTTTGATCCCAAATATTCAAAATCCTTTCTTGTAGATAGCAAAAGGTAAGAACATTTAGTATGCTTCTGATGCTATTGCTTATTTCTTCTTTTCTTTTTCGAAATATAACCCAAAGGGAAAAACCTAACATCATGTTTCTGGATTCAGGACTAAAACAACTGCGAGGTACAAGGGACATGGTTTGAGCTTGTAATTTGTGGAATTTGTGGCTATTTAGAAATTAAATTTTTTGCCTGAAAAGGCTGACAACAACTACACTATATTTAGTTAAAACACCAGATGTACCTACTTCTTAATTAAATGCTTAGACTAACATTCCTTAAAATGGAAAACACATGCTCTTTGTAATTCAGATACATCCACATCAGGGCCCCTTTCAGTGTGTTTATAAAAGTTGTGTTCTGATGGAACATCGAATAAAAGAAAATTTCACTGCCATGAAAGAAATCAGATTAACAGGAGTTCGGTTGTAACAGTGTTTTATGTGACTGCCTTTCATAAGCCACCTGCAACTGCTTGGGTTCCTGGGCAGCGTACAGCATGTTCCATAGGTCTGTCAGCCTCATGGTCCCTCTGAGGTCATCATGTGGCTGTCCTGGTGGAGAAGAGGAGAATGAATCCCAGTCACAGTTTCCCAGAGCATCAGTCCATGGAGATGCAGGTGACAACTCCTTCTCATCCACTTGCTGCTTGGATCTCTGTAAACCAAACAGTAAAATTCTTTTCAAATTTCCAGATTTTCAGATTAAAAAAAAAAAAAAGTAGGCTTACAATTACAATAAAATGCTTGAAACAGAAAATACTTTCAGATAGAGAAAAGACAGTATAAAAGACATTTAGTGCCCCATCTGGCCTCACCTCAGCTTAAGAATTTGATCTATATAATAAGCATGGCTTTTGCAATCTGTCCTCCAAATTTAACCTGATTTCCCTCAAAGTCAGTTCTGAAACTGTCCCTGATATTGGTGGTTCAGTATTATAATTAATTTATTCTGATTTAAGAATGGGAGGACGTAGGCACTGAAGGGCTTAGAGAGGGAAAATACACTCCTGACACAAAAGTACTCATTAATGCACTCCTTTTTTCAAGACAAAAGTAAGAAGATTTGAGCCATAAATTGGAAAAAGCTCCAAATGATGATTTTCGCCTTGAGCTTCCGCAGCTTACCGAAGATGGACATCATTGGTTTTCTTCTTATCGACGTGTGAAATTATACACTGCTCAAATGTTTGTCCCACAGCAGAAGAAAGCCATAGCCTAATGCAAAGCAGAGCACTGCAACCAAAATCATTCACAGCAGAGGCTCAAGTTAAACTATTTTTCATCAATTGTGCTGCTCTGAAAAGCAGCTGATGTTCTTTTACCCTGAGCTCATCAAGATATTTCTGAATCAACTGCAGCAATGTTTCTGCAAGCAAGGGATTGGCTGAAGTGGATGCACTGGTGACCATCAAAAGCCAAACACTGAACCTTCATTACATCCTGGGGCTTCTTGCGGTAAGTTAAGAGTCTCACTAATATTTTGTATATTCCCAGGTGAGAGAAGGTGAATCATTAATTACACTCAGGAAAACACACTTAGAATTTCCTTGAGTATCTTGGTTCATGTGACTTTGGCTGTATTTTCTTAGGAATTTTTCCTGGGAAGCTCAGACATCCTAACTCTGCAAATTCAGTTTTTCTGATGGATTTGCTCCCAGAATAAGCTGTAGTTTTCAGATGGCTTGGTGGAAAATTTCTTGTGAACCTGCTCTCTTAATGCTGAAGCATCTGGCCCATGAAGACTTTTCAACAGATCATTTATTTAGAACTTCTCTGTTCTCTCAGAGCTGAATAGAACTGTTACTCCTGTTTTTCATCTTAGCTGCCTTGCCTCCCCGTTCAGGCCCTGTTTCAGACTCTCCCTGTAGACTTCATAGCACCCTGCAGCAAATGCAAAACAATATAAATCTCAGAGAAAGAATTCAATGCCTCACGAGCCAATTTTATTAGACAGGAAACATTTGTCTATCAATATAATTATCATTTCAAATTTCAACATGTTCTAGTACAGCTATCTTGTTTGGAAAAATTCATCTTGGAAACCATTCCAGTGATATCTCTTCTATTACAGGACTGTATTTCCTGTTCATCCTGTTGCAAAAAACTGTTACACACAGTGCTAAGTCTGCTAATTTATCAGCACTATGAAAGCACCATTCATGATTTCTATAGATCTACAGATTATATCTTCAAATGCTAATAAAATTTATGTGCACCAAATGAGACAGTGAAATTTTCAGAGCATTTCCTCCAACCCTGTACACAAAAAGTAAATTTCCCTTAACTGGAGTTAAGTGGGTTTTCTTTTTTCTTTTTCACTACACATCATGTTTTTCAGAGTCATGATAGTTATTATTTAATTTTGAATAGTCAAGTATAAGTATTTGTGAATGCACTTGGAAGTGTTGTTCGTTGCTTCTTTCACAAATATTTGTGTCTAAGAAGAGTGTGATCTTCTCAATTTGAATTCATACAGTTGATCAGGATCAACTCCTTGTATATTTAACTAATTAAAATTTTAACTAGTTAGCAGCAGAAACATTTGGCCAAACACACACACAAAATGCATAGGACTATCTACCAAGGAAACAAAGTGCGTACTTTGAACTATTTGACAAGATATTTAATTGAATGTGATAAGGACTTTAATGAGCAGTACACACTTGTGGAGCTTTTTTTCCTCAATGAGATGGCACAGAAGCACCACCTGTACATACACTGCAAGTTCCCCTACACCACTTGCAAGCTTGCTTTAGAACATCAAGAATCTGAAGCTGCAGAAAGCCTTTAAACCCAGACAACACAGCTTTTGGGAGTGTTCTTCAGCAGAAGATATAAAAGCAATGCAGAATTACAACAGGCTCCAGGAATTTCTGAAAAACTGCTAGTTCTGCTTTTTTTTCTGTAGTTCTTTAAAAATAGTGGGCACAGCAAGTAGCCACAGCAGAAGCCACTAGCTGTGGGAAATCCTATACAAAGTCCTGGGCAAGCAGAATATGATAAAGAATGGTATGATCCTTTCCCCCAATATTTAGTTTGGAGGCAATTTGGAGGTTAAGCATATTTTGCATGCATCAAAAAGTATATAGTAGTACAAAAGCCTTGCTGGGATGTGATCTCATTTTAGCCCCCCCCTGCTTTAAGCAGAGAGATATAAATGGAAAAAATGGGTTCTTGATCACTTTCTAATTAGAAAAAGATGAATCTAAATTACAATAACAGTCTGAAAACATCGCATTTTGGGAAATCACAATAACCCAGATTGCAACCCTGATGTGAGTCTGAGACTGCTCTAGAGAAGAAAGCAAGCAATGAATGCTGCCTTCAGTCTAAATTGCGCTTTGCAAAATAGCCCACCCTTCTGTACTTTAACAAGCAATACTCTATCTTCCGTAAGGCACATCAAGTGATTATTTTAAGCTAACTATAAAGTGTTAACTTCCTTTCACAGTACAGGTAACAAAAGGTTGATGACCCAGACAGTCTTTTGGCTTTCAACGTGTTGGATCTTTCTGGATCAACTCTTCCACAGTCTTGCACCCACACCTTTTTTAATTTATTACAATATGTTCATATTAACTTCTAAAGAAATTCAAAAATACACATGAATTTGGGGGCAAAAAAAAACCCCTTAAACTCCAGTAGATTTCCTGTACACATTCCAAATAATCAACTACAAAAGTCAGTCTTTGTCATTCTTTTGTCACATGTTCAAAGGCATCAAGGACAACATTTTCAAAAATGTTCATGTGACTGAGGGATCTAAGGCTCATTGATTTAGGGTCCTTTGAAAGCGCCTCTCCTGTTTGGAATGAATGCAGTTCCTAACACTTGGAGAACTACTTCAATCCTCAGTGATTTTAGGTGTATTATAAGTCCTGTGCCCACTTAGAATATTGAGGCAAATATATCAATACTTCAAAACATATTTAGAAATCAGTTTTTAGCACTTCTCTCAAAATTTTTTTGCTTGTATAGTCATATAATTATTCTAGAGATGAAAACTAAAACATGGTAACAGCGGTCCAATGAACAACTAATCTCACACACCAACTCACTGATATCATGCCAAGACTGCAGAAAACCCTTATTAAAAAATTGCAGAATTTATAGGGATTTAGTAGGTCACAGAGACCATCTGCCTGTAAATCAAGGACTGTTCATTACTAGCAGGTCAACAATGCTGTGAACTATCTAGTTTTGACTGTCTTGGAAGATTTTACGGTCACCCCTCTTAAAGAGGCCATTGCTTTTCTAAGATTATGTGATATTTTAAAATTATAATGCGGCAGATAAGTATACTGTACTACCTTGGAGCTAAGAAGATGGATGTTATTTTCCTATTAGAATGAATATACTACATAGATTCTACAAGGCTTTAACTAAAAATTGGAATTTTGAAATTAAATTTTTTGACACTGAGAAGTACCTTCCTTAGACATAAATCTGTTTGTTTTCCCCTCCTCTGTAGCCTGACATTCATGTATAAATATGGCCCAACATTTGCAATTATTACTGTTTCAAAAGACACTACAGTTTCCGGTTACATGTGCCCCATTTGGACTGGTCTATAATAAAGCTAGAAAGCATTGAAGGGAAAGAGATATCTTTTATTTAACTTTTTGGCAGCAGCCCTTTTAAACATTGTGACTCAGAGCACCAAGGGATCAATAAAAACAAATTTATCTCTCCAGTTCCTTAAAATGAACTCTAATCCTACTTTGTGCATTTCCTGTGTGTAAGAGGGTGGAAAGCAACTCCTAGGAAGCAACAGAAAAAGTACCAACAATTTTTCAAAACTTATTCATAGTTATCAGTTGTGAAAAATCAAGATTTTATGGCATTTTCAACAGCTGTATGAAGACATTTCTGTTTGAGTGGATAGTTGTAGAGACATGGAGTCAAAATTAATTATTCATAAATTATTTATATGCTTAAAAAATACAAGAATTTTTTTGTACAACAGAAAAATATATGAAACCAATGAGCACATTGCCAAGCAAAAACAGAGTACTTGTTGGCTATTGTAACCTTCCTAAGTTTCTGAGGAAACTGATCAAGTTTCACTTGAACCTGGTGTTTTGTTCAAAATAATTTATGTTGGAAAAAAAACAGTGAGAATTGGGATTACCAGGCACTCTGGTATTACATGAAGTAGGGCAGTAAGAGAAATTCCTGTCCATAGAAATCTGCTGTGAAACAGAAACTGTATATTTTAACTTTCCTCCATAAAATTCTATCTTAAAAAGTTTGTGAAGATATGATAAGTCTACTATAATAGAAACAAAAATATTTTCTAAATGAAAGGAAGGTAGACTGTCCTTGAGCCAGAACTGTAGTGAAGAGGTGTTGGGATATGCTCTTAGGAACTGATCATGACTGACAATAGAGTATAGCTTTACTTGACATGCAGGTTGAATCAATTTACACACGTTTGAATCTCGTCAACCAGAACCCCATGGGATAACAGAGTCGATATCTTTTTTGATATAAGACTAATTTCCAAGTCTGTAGAAGCAATAGGAGATTTTGTGGATTATCTGATAAAGCCTTTACAAGTAAGTCCAGAGCTCTGAATTACAGAAATTCTTGAGTCTAAACAAAGTAGAGTTGGACAAATACATTGTAATGAACTATTGATTTGCTTCCATTTTTCTGCCCATTGAATAGCCTTAAGATTAGCCCATAAACTGATCTACTTTGTTCTAGGGTTTTTTTAATATTTTCTATATGCATGTTAGCATGAAAATGCTTAATTTTTAACTAGTAACAAAGAGTTCATTGGGTGTTCAATATTTGGCACTCTAGTTCTTAAGATTAACTGAGATACTAATAAGTCATGTAACATATTTTCCTTTCCCTGTCTGGATAAGACTACAGCCTCTTCCAAATGCATTAGATTATTCAAATGAAATACTCATGCACACTAAAGACAAAGAGATAGTTGAATGAAACTACCATAAAAATATTATTTTAATATTTTTTTCTCCATTCATCCAACCTTAATTAAAATGTCAAAGAGGTAAAAAAAGTACTGTTGTTAAAATTTCATGAATGTAAGAAATATTCATTATACAATCATACCCTGCTCATTTCTATCATATTGGATAAGCCACTACATAAAATCAGCATAAAAACATGGACCACTGCAAAATTTCCAAAGAAACACACAAGACATGGCAAAAAAAGAGTCAGTTTTAAGTCATTCTAGGAAGGAATTAAGAGATGTCAGATCTACAGGGAGACAGAAACTGCTCTGAGATTCAGACAAGGCTGAAGAAGCTGAGGATAGATCAGTTCCAGAGCTCACGCTGCTGTAACTAGAAACAGAATCTGGCCCAGCACATTGTGGAAGGGTGCCAAGAAAATTCTTGGCATCTTGAGTTAAAGCTGTAGGTGGTTAACAGGAAAGTTAAGGTCAAGTAAGAAGACCCTTAGTTGGCTTTGGTTCCATCAGATAAGACAGCCCACCAGGCAAACAGCAGTCAGACTTCAACATTTAAAGGGCTGCTCTTCACTGCAGTTCAAGCCTCTGTCAAGCAGAATTTTACATTTCTAGAATAACATGGGTTTCTCCAAATACTGACATTTGATCATTCTTTATAAATATGCCAAGTGATTGAATTAAAAGCAGTGTTCTCACCATAAATTGAATTCTCTTTCATTCCCACTGTGCCAGGCATATATGATCTACATCACACAGGTGAACCTTGAAAGAAGAGTATTTATTTAAGTTATATCTTCCCCATAGTTTGAATTGGTTCGCAATCTGAGGTTGAGCAATGAGATTGAGGTGCTGAGAATATGTTGGTGGGCTGGTCAAGAGCCACCTCAAAGTAGATAAATCAATTGCACAGGTAAATGAGCTCTTGTGAATCTTTTTTTTTCCAAGTCCTCTACAATGTATATTCTGGGTCCTCATTCTTTCACTGAAAGAAAGGGGAAGAAAAAAAAGTGTCTAGTTTAAATAACTAACTGAAAATCTCTCCAAAAAGAAGCAAGAATCTGTAAATTTTACATATATCTGCAAGACAAATTAAAGCCTAGGGCTTCCCAGAGTCCTTTTAACCTGTGTAAAAAACCACAGATTTCACGCCTGAATTTGCTTCTAATGGACAGTATGACACTAAATATTCATAGTTATTTCATGAGTTAATTTTGCCCAGGAAGGTATCTGGGGAAAAGATGACAAATTACTGTCCTGCATAGTGTATTATGGCTGCCAGTCATCAAGACTTTGGAGAGGGAAATATCCTATTATTATTTTCCTTTCACAGATGCCAGGGCCTGGATTACTGGCTTATATTCAGCTGCTTTTTTGTTACTTCCATTAAGCACCTTGCCCAAGAATGCTTTGGATTACTACCAGCTTTGGGATGATAAGAGCTTAGCCTCTACTGAGTGATTTCCTTTATGTCTTGAAGTCACTGAAGACAGAAACCTTAAGAATATTAATCTCATGGCTGAGGATTACTGTGGGCAAAGTCATATGGACAGAGTGACCTCCACATCATGCATACAAATGCAATATTCATTGCCTCCATAAGGATGCAGCTATTCCACCTGATGTTTGATCCTCTCTCCTTTATGACCATAACCTCATCCAGAAGGAGTCTGAGGTTAGTATATACCAAGTCCTATTCTGCAATACAAATCTAACACGTCCATCTGAATGCCATATCAGACTAAGAGGATGCTACTGATGCAGCTCACTGGCCTCAGGAAAGTGGCACTGAAATTACACTGCTCTCTGAGACGCTATAAAGCAAGCAATCACTTCCAGGTGTTCACCTGTTGCAATAAGTCATCTGTCTACTCATCCCACCCACTTCAACAATGCCTTTCCCAAGTATTTAAGAATCCAAACAGTCAGACATGTCAAAAAGTCACACTCTCACTCTACCCATAATTTTAGGCTACTATACAGGAGCCTGCGGAGATGTGCCACCCCTTCAGTCTAATAATTTTTCTGCTTTCTAACAGGCTCTGCCTTCTAGACGAACCAGTGAGTGGAGACACTGAGGTGGCTGTGCAGTCCTGAATTAAAAGCCTGCTTGCATCTTCCCATCTTGGAGTATGGGTACAGCTAGCACATGATAGTCAGCACTGACACCAGAGACAAGCCCATTCTCTGTGGATAAAACATCCTTTGTATCGCCACATATACTTTTCCTGCAACATAATGAAGAGATCATTTCAAGAAGTTATAATACTGTCACATGTTAATGCTTCCTCTCCAGAGAAGACAAAGCACAGAGCCCAACTGCTGCACACTGCAATGAAACCAAGATAATAACATTTTTATTATCACTTTATTCTAGAAACTATTTTCCTATATAAGACTATGAAGGCCATAGATGCTGCTACAGTTGCTGACAAATGATTGTTTTGAGGAGAGGGTTTGATGGATCTGCTGATTCTACAGTTTTATCAATGCTCACTTTGGCTGTCATGCCAGAAGGACTCTTTATTTGATGTCATTGTAATTCAAAAGAATGTTTATCTACAGATGGAATATTTTTGTTAAAATGTTAAACACCTTGAGAAAGGAATGAAATACTTACTAGGCAGGATTGCTAGCACAAAAAGATCACATAGAAAAGGAAAATGTGGGAAAAGAAAAAATCAATATTGACCCACGTAATCTACTTCAGTTATTATTTATATATATTATTTACAAAGAAATCTCTTATTTCAGGTTAAATTTGAATAATACATAACATTTTGATAGAAAGGGTTTGTTTTTTTTCTTCTGAACCATAGAACTGCACAAAAGCAGACCTATTTGATCACTTCTGTATATATTTGATCACTTCTGTAATTATTAATAGTTTAGAATATTTCTAAATAAAGAATCAAAACATTAATTTATTCTAAGTGAGAAACATTTGTAACATTTTTCTTCTAATATTCTGTCAGGAACTGTAATCATTTAAAAATATCATATTTCAAAACCTTATAGAAAGAAACCCTTAAAATGTAAGCTCAAAGAATTTTTATTGTCAGGTTTTTTTCATGACAAAAGAGACAGTGAACAGTGCACTAGTCTTGGCTTTCCAAAGAAAAGTAATCTCTTTTATGATATTTGAAAAATGTCTTTCTGTGATCATTCAGTTTTGTTTTAATCTAGCTAGGCAAGTCAAACTCCTCCAGGAAAGACTGGATCCTGAGCCTGAATGTACTCTTAAACATTCTCTTTTTAAAGATAAACTTACACTCCATAAACTTTTCATTGTTCTAAACATCTGTTTGGACTTATAAACAGTTTTTCAGCCAAGTCCTGCAATAGGGAGGTTGACTTAGTACGTGCATCAGTTCTTCACTTCTCACAAGCAACAAAACATTATTTCTGTAGTCAGTATGACAAACCATAAAGAATAACAGTAACTAAGATTGCACAGAAAAACTGATAATCCAGAAAATCAATAAAGACAATAGCTTATACTGTCCTGTTTTCCCACCCTCATATTGATATAGATATGGATATATAAAGGAAGTCCAATCCTGCAGGGTCTGAAAGCAGGTGGATCATCCCTTTCGTTTCTTCTGAATAAGTTCCTTAGCCAATGTAGTCCTAAGCTAATGTCTTTGCTGTTTTTCTGGCTCAGTGGAAAAAAAAAATCAGGCAAAATGGAACTGCAACAAAAAGACCTAAGAAAAGTGTCACCCCATAATAACTTTTAGAGGGAAATGTAGGTACTTAAGTTGAGGACCACTCAGCTATATTTGAGGCCATGTGACAGAAGACTGGTTTTGCCACCGACCCAGAGCTGTTCACCCACTAGACTTTGGACTGCTGGTTATCTGTAGTCTACTTCTAAAGGCTTCATAAATGGTGATCAAGAAACACAAGACTGCCATCACACACTCTTTGATTCCATCTTCAGGAAGTGTGCAGCTTGAAAACAACCACATTGTGTTACAGAGCAAGGCAGCTGCTCCCTTTTCTTTCTACATTTTGCAAGAAAGGTATGTAAGTGAGCCCTTCCTTCAAGAGTTTGACAAGATATCTGGTTTGCTGATACATGTAATCCACAGCAGACCTCAAGTTATTGGGTCTTCAATCATCTATTTCAAAGCAATTTTAGCCTGGGTATTGCCCCAAAATGTATGTTTGATACATCTTGTTCAAACTTCCCCTTGGCATTTCTGGGAAAAGAACTCCCTATAGTGTTTTCTGTGTATCATAATTTTAGAGCTTCAATCTTTCTATGAAGTTCAAAAGCATTGTTCAGATCTATACTCAGAGCCACCAAGTCCTCTGGTTGATATATTATCCACAAGTTACACAATGAGTCCCATGATGCTGAGATATAAGGATTTCAGAAATCCAGTGAATAAAGTTGTTCTTCTAAGATGAGGCAAGACAAGACAGAACAGGTAATGCAGATGTGAATGTGACAAAGGAAATGAAACACAAGGAAAACAAACTGCACATGTTTGATATCAAACAAGAGAATGAAAAGTGAAAACATTGTTTTGTTTGTTTAGTTAATAATGATTCATTGAATGATATGGTTTACAAGGACCTGATGAGATAACACGGCTTGACCATAGGTTTTATAACTGTGGGATGGAAAACAATGGGACAGTAGGAAATGTGTTTGATCTAACCTTCATAATATTGACAAGCAGGTCCACTGCTTAAAATATTCCTCTTCTGAGCTTGGATGAACTCAATGATTGATGGGTCTGCACATTATGTTTTTTTGAAGTTCATAATAACTGAGCCTACGGAAATGCTGAGTCTGTCTGTAAGGCAAAGAATTGAGAACGATTTGAGGACTGAATGTGAGGCTTGTCATATTGCAATTGTGAGCTCCCAAGGAATGAAACAAAAGTGTAAATTTAACCTAGTTAAAGATGTTATTATTTCCCTGTTGGGTGTAGGATGGAGCAAAAGAAAAAAAAAACCTCTGAAGAACATGTACAATTTATTCAATTCTGTGTCCCACCCTTGGATTACCATTTTAGCTTTCTAGTGTTGGCAATGTCACAGCCAGAAATTTTAGTCCTAAGAAACGTAAATTGAAAGTTTAATTGCTGGAACAAAATATATTTTCTACCCCTGAGACCACAAAGCAGAACAAGGCCAAGATACAGAACAATGAGTGCCAAACTAGTGTGCAGCTGAGTGCAGTTCCTTCATGATTTTAAGTTCTGTTTTTTTCATTTGGGAATGGCTACTTCTGTTCCTCATACAAATAAATAAATGTCACCACTTAGGTGAAATCATCAGCAACTTAAGGGCTGATTTTCCTGGTTTATCCATAAAGACCCTGGGACTGATGCAAAGTGTAGGATTTAATGGACTTTCATGTGTACCTGAATATTATTTCTAATTCTTTAGGCTGGAATGTGGACTTTCCTCAGTGTCTCAAAATGTACAGCAAAGTTTAAGAAGTCTAGATTTAATAATTTCAGGCCACCTGTAAGGACTATTTCAAATTAAAAAAGAATTTTTAAAAAGCAAATAAGGGCATGATGATTCTTCGGGGAGGAGGGGGGCTTGTCGTGGGGGCGGGGTTCTGTTGTTTTGGGGTTGTTTTTGTGGGGTTTTTTTTGTAACACACAACCATAGAGAGCAAATACTAAAAGATGACTAGCTTGAGGGGTTTACTATATAATCAGATACTAGCTACTCTGAGTAGAGGAGAAAGAAATGTGTTTCATTAGGGAAGATAAGTTTTGTTTTCCTTGTGTATTGAAGCATTACACTTAAACAGAAATTCCCTTACTAATTTTTTCTGTCACTGTACCACTTCCATCCAAATATAGGACTATCAAATATTCACCTCTTCAGAAAGTTAATCCTCCTGAAATCTCTAAATTCCACATGGAAACAAGCCAGATGTCAGTGTGCTGACTATAGCATGCAGGCAAACTTTCCTACTTTACAACTATCTTTTTCAAGATCTTCAAGGAAGTGATTTAAAGAGCTCAGCTTCATGTGCTCTGATAACACAAACGTAGAAAATGTTTCACCTTTTTATCTTACTGTTTGTCTCTGAGATTGGAGTTCACAATAGCTTAACTGAAATATGCATTTTGTGTTCAAAACAGAGTTCAGTGGACTATTTGTCACAAAATAGCTATTTTCACTGAAAAAGGTTATTTCCTAAGTTATTCTCCCTAAAAAATAACCACAACTTTCATGCCCATACTCAAAAATTATTTTCAAACTAATTTTTCTCTTGCTTTTGAAAATAGTTGCTCTCTGAAATGTGACCTTTTTCCATTGGAAAAGGAGGTCGCATGGTACTGTGTGATTCACACACCTGAAGCCTGTGCCCTTTTCAGTGTGAGCTCTCAACCATCATAAATACAACTTTTGCCTGCTAAGCTTGCGACAGTTGCTTGACCTTTGCTAGATCTGTAAAAATACTTGCCAGTATATTTGGTTTTATCCAATGCTCTAAATCAAATAATGAGTGGCCAAAGTGAATGCATTTCAAATCATGAAGAGATGTTCATACAGTGTTTCCTCCAAACGTTTCTCTTTAATGGCCTGATACAGAACCTTTTTCCTCACCTTTGTGTATTATGCTGTGTGCTCTTGCTTGGTACCATGCCATTGCATACAGCGACTACTGCCACGCCACTGCTTCTTTGCTTCAGGAAGAACAGTTTTTGTTCCCATACACATCCTCAGTTCAAGCAGGGTGTGCTCTCCTACAAAGAGGTTGCCTCTCTCCACGCCCGTGTGTTACAGCTGTAGATGGCAGGGGTATTTTGGCAGTCAGTTCCCGGGGCAGACCTGGCAAGGACTGGGGAGAAACATGTGCAGGGAGAAGCATTCAGCTGTGTCTGCCTTTCTCACTGCATCAAAGCTTCCATCTAGGCGTTGTCCTCTTCATTGTCTGAGCTGTCTAGGCTCACCAAATATATCCTGGAGTGTCTTCTGTGCACAAGCAGGGACTGTGCACAAGTTCAGCACTCACCTTTTAAGTTCCCCCTAGCCAGCTCCAGATGCCATTCATCACCTCCGCTTTTTAATGTTGGTTTATTGTTTTCACCAGTAAGTAGAGAAAAAATGAAATTCCCCATACTATGAAAATATGTTTATATTTCTGTTTCAGAAGAACAGAGAAAATAACACAGAAACAGGGCTTTTTACTGTCTCTGATATGAAACCTGATGTTATTTTTCTGTATAATAGCACCTGAAAAAAATTTAATTCATCAGACTTTCAGAAATTTAGTGAGGGATTTCAAAATCCATGGATATGTCTCCTTTTTTTGTTTATGCTGGGTTTGATATGCAAAGTATGTAACTGATATTAATGTATAACTAATTTTATCATTTTGTCATGAAATTAATGTAATCATTAGAGAACTGATACACCACAAGGTACATTAGAGTTAACTCAGGGAATACAGCTACAATAACATTATTACCAAATGGCTTTACATTTGTCAGTTATAAAGTTCACTCCAGATCTCACATTAACCATTTGCTTGAATTATGTCCAAGAGAAGATGTGTTTCGTCCCTCTGGGATCCAGAAAGCTACCAGCTGTTTCCTACAAAGTGTTCTGCCGTGTCCAAGACTGAAGGTCCATATATTCAGTATCCTTTCTCCAAGAGCTGCTGGCAGCAGATGTGTACAGAACAGAAAAGAACAGAGCACACATTAAAGGGTTCTTCCTGTGTTGTAA
Source organism: Campylorhamphus procurvoides (assembly GCA_013396655.1). Classification (NCBI taxonomy): domain Eukaryota; kingdom Metazoa; phylum Chordata; class Aves; order Passeriformes; family Dendrocolaptidae; genus Campylorhamphus; species Campylorhamphus procurvoides. The sequence goes on along the minus strand of WBMV01000298.1, from coordinate 1,938,224 downwards.
TCCCCTGTTTCCAGCTATCAGTGGGAGGGTCTGACACAAAGCTTGCATCTAATGGCTGCATAGAATAGTCACAAATGGACTCAATCTGCGTTAATCTATCCAGATCCTTTCCAGTTCTCTCTATACTCTTGGCCTCCAAAATATCCTGTGAGGATTCTTAGAATTTAATATGCATCATAAAGATTTCTTTTTGTTTGCTTTAAACCTGTTGCAGAAAAGCTTCACTGAGGCCCACTAATTCTTTTGCTCTAAAAAATGATGACTGGTCACTCCTTGCTCACTTTTTTCACATCTTTCATGATTTAGCAGGCCTGCAACATACTCCTCCCCAACTCTGCTCTTTTTGAAAGTCTAATTTAAATTGCTTTTAAATGCTTGGTTTATACCTTTCTATGCAAATTCTAGATAATTCTTACACTTTGTTTTTTATCAAGGGATGTTGCAGAAAAGTTGAGTCCAAGTGAGGTAAAGAGAAGGATTTCAGTGACTCTTGCAAAATCTCTGATAGTATCCATTCCAAAACTATGTCAAAGTTTATTCCAACACCTCATATCAATTCCCTAGGAACTGAAAACCACACCCTTTATAATAAGAATTTGGGAGAGAAATATTAGCAGTTGCATGGGATATCCTAGAAGGTCTGCATCATGCTAGCAGGGGGAGAGAAGAATTTCCATGCCAAGTCTTTCTTCCTTCATTCCTGAGAAGTTTTAACTATCACATACCTAATTCTGATTCAGGAGAAGCATTATAAGCCTGAGTGGAACAGGAATGACATACATGGGACCAATATACTCAGAAATAGATTGATGAATAATAACGATAACTGCTATGTCTTGTAGTATAAAAGATAAACACAAGGAAACCAGATCAACCAGTAATACAGACAGGGAATATGCCACAGGTTTGATTCTTAAAGCATGTTTTCCGCTGTGTCTGAATGGATGAAGGCTTGCACACCTGACTTGGCAAATCATTTGAGCATTTTACATAGCAAAACAAAGCAACACAAGGTTTCTCCTAATTACTCAGCTAAATCACCCTCTTAATGCCTGCCTGGTTCTCCTAGGTACATTAAAGGCAAGGATATACCAACCCTACTGGCCCTTTCAGCATTCCAACATCTCATACTTTATTCCCTGGGGTAAAACTTGCCAATCTTCACATATTGTGGTGTCTTCAGGCTCTCTCTAAAAGCACCTCTCACCAGACTCACACCCCCAAGCCTCCTACTTCTCTTGCTGTTCTGTGATGTAGTTCCTCAACTCCAGGACAGAAAACATTGAAGTTAGCACATCAGGCACATCACTTCCCACTTGAATAACACAGTTTTGCCAGACCAATATCATCCTGGGAGCTGGGCTACACTGCAAAGCCATACTTAGAGCATTAGTCTCTACTACTTCTTCATTTATTTAGGAAGTGTTGTTTTCTACATTTCTATGTTTCCCCTTCACACTAAAACTTAAGTTTTCCCCTAGGATTACTAGAACTGTGTTAAAAAATAAATTAAATGTCTTACATTATTTACTAGAGATGCTTTTACTTTCAAGCTGAAATCGAGTGTACAATTTTCTCTGTTTATATAACATATTCAAGTAGCACATTGATATGTTTTATTTAAACAAGGCAGGAAAATCTTAATTACTTTAATAAGTTTAATAAGTGTTACCCAGATACGAGCTGGGGAGTGGGCAGAATAACATCAGTAAAGTCATAGAGAAGTTAAAATTGTCTCAGGGTCAAATACATGTAAAATCATGGTCTATATCATACCAAATTTTCAAAAACGTTTTCCACTTTCTGTGTTCCTTTCTTTTTCATACCTGCCACCCTTTAATTCCTGAGGGAAGACAAAAAAAAACAAAATAAAACAACCAACCAAAAAAAAACCCCAGCACACAAAAAAACCCCTGACCCTCCACAGTTAAACATTAGGCAATAAAAGTATACCCAACTGTATCTATGAGAGCAATAAAGATATTCCTCACCACTATTAGACTTCCATCTGAGTAGGATATAGCCAAGTACATGGTCTAGAGCACAGTTCATCTGGCCTTTCTTTCCCCCTATGTGCCTTCCTGGTGAAAGCACTGGGATATAAGTTACTGTTAGGTCTACTACAGAATAGCAAGAGTTCAAGATAGATGATAGAAAGATGCCTGTACTAAGAGGGCAATGACCTACTAGATCATGAAGATGCTGGTTGCTTTATTACCACATGAGAGAGAAGCATCAGACACAGGTTTCTGATCCAAGGGACCACAAGTGCTATGAAAGAAATGAAAAAACTATCCTAAGAAATGAGATTTGAGAGAGTGAGCGAAATCTGCACAGATCCATGAAGATGGAAAGAAGCAGTTGAAGCTTAGTAGAATAAGCAAAGGATATGTAGGGTTAAAAAAATCCAGGCTTGATGTTGTAATGCTGACTACTCTGGTGTCCCTGCTTTGGCCAAGTGAAAGAAGAGTGGTGTCAGAATTAGAGGCTCCAGGAAAAATGTGAAATGTAACCACAGCATCAACAAGTATTTTAAAGAAGAAGTTGATGTTTAGGCATCGGTGTGCGGGGCTTTTTTCTTTCCCAAAGTGAAGGAAAAGGGGGGAAAAGTTTTATAAGAAATTGTAGGGTGTAAAAATGAGAGTAGTTTAGTTTATGGTGACTCAATGTCTGTGTTTCCTGAATAACCTCGTATCTGCTCCTGGTAGAGGAAAAGTAGAACAGATTATGTAATTCCCTTATTTAATATGGGCTGTTAATTCTGATGGGCAATCTGTTGAGGAAATGTGGCTCAGTAGAATATGATGTGTAAAGCTATGGAAGAATCCACAAAAGAGAGGAGACTCCATAGAAATCATGAGAGGAATGGGAAAGAATGTCCAAAAGAGCAATAAAAAGTGATATTTGAGAGAGCATCATGAAATATTGTATCAAAATTGTAGAATCATTAATCTTGCAAAAACCTCTTAAGGTCAGGGAAAAGTCACATCAATCTTAAAATGAGACTGGACTAGAAGTTACTTCAGTTTCTAGAACAGTATCTTCTGTCACAGATCCTCTAGGAAATCTTTGTGTGTAAGTAAGAGATTCTTTTTATTAGCTGGGTTATTTTTGTTCACCCTGCTTACAAAACAGAATTATAAAAGCCACAGGGAGATACAGGATATTTTTCCTTCTTTATCCTTAAATATTTACATAAATAATGAAATAGTGGATCATGACTATTCCATTTCAGTATCAATAAACCAAGGACTGACAAATGTTAGCATTCAAGTAGCAGGATGCACTACATTTATATGCAAACATGTGTGAAGAAGGACATTATCTCAGAGGAAGAAGTTTACAAATATAGTTTGCTTACCACAGCTGAAAGAGTTTGGACTGAGATGAGAGTGAAAACAGTAAAAAACCAAGAGTCATAAGGAACGGTAATGCATCTCTAGGGCATGATTAGAAGGCAGAACAGGAAGCATTTATGCATGGAAAAAAGGAGAGTTGTAAAAAAGCGCAGACATTGATCATGGGGATTTCAATTATGCTGACATTTACTGGAACACAAGTGACAAGTAAAAGCATGTTCTAAAAACACTCAAAGCTGCTGCCATATGGAACTTTCTGCACAGTCAATCAAAAACATCTTCTAATCAAAGCTAATTTCTAGGCTCTGTCTGCAAGGCGGCATGAGAAGGTGTCCAAACCAGTTCCAGATGAATGAATTCACTAACTGGAAGTACCAGAGGTTTCAGCCATAGAGCAATCCAACTGATTTTGTTATCTATGAGCTGTAGCAATACCTACATTTTCAGTAGTTTCCAGAGATTTCCATGCGATTGGTGCCCAAAGCTGGCCTATTTCACAGCACTGTAAAATGTGTGGAACTTCGTGAAATGAGAGAAAAAGCAAGAACACATCAAGATATTTTCAGAGAAATAACTAGGCAGGAACTTCAAAATCCATCAGGTCAGCAAGTAGGGTGATTAGTTGAAAAAGTGCAAATGAAGTGATAGCATTCACTTATCCTTGTCAAATACGTCAGAGTCACTAAATATCCTCTACTTAGAACAGACATGAAATTACTTCTAATTATGCTCAGTGGTGTGTTCCCAGAGAACACATAAATGGTTGTTCAGAGTCATTGGCCTTGTTCCTTTGAGTACTTTCTATTTAACTTGGTCCTGACATATAATTCTTCAACTTTTACCAGTGATCTTTTTGCTTCATTCAGGGAGTGATTCACATCTTTAGATCGAAACAAACATAGAGTTAACTCCCCATATTTTATTGTAATGATGTTATTCATCCATCTAAGCCCATCTAAGCAGGATCAGGACAAAACTTAGATCAGGAACAACAAAAAAAGAGAACACATTATTTCCACTTCTCAGGTTTATACCTACACAATTAGGGGGAGAGAATAAACCTTTTTTTTAACATTCTCTAACTCTCAGTTTACAGCTAACTCTTTTCCGTTTGTCCTTCTGTGTATTTTCTTTCACTATGACAATTGTATTCATAAGACTAATTAGTATTAAGAACTATATTTACATATTTTAAAATATTTATCAAGTGGAAAGTAAGCTCCACCTTCAAAAAACTCGATGGTAGCACCAATGGAGAGGAAGGGGGAGCAGAATGGGGGGGCAAGTGGGTTTTTTTTCAGTCAAGTCCCAAGGGCAGAACTGGTGTTAAGAGAAGAGGGTGAACTAACCAGAGCTTACTTTTTTTTTTTTTTAGCAGTGCAAAGAGGATCACTGAGAGTTTCAAGTAGGAAACACTAAGTATAGATGGTACTGAGATCCTGACAATAAAATAAATAATTTGACTTAGGCCACATATTTCACCCAGAGTAACACCCCTTGATCTTTTCTAAACCTTGGATGCTACTCTTTGCCAAAAATCTCATCTTTAAATATCTCTGGCTATAGTTTATTTCAGAAACATGGAATGGATAAACAAATACATATATATACATATATGTATACAAACACATATGTACATGCATACCAAAACTTAAAAATAATCAGAACTCAAACCTGAAAGGATTCACATAAATACAAATCAATGTGCTAAGAAAAGGCTACTGATCAAAGTAGGCTACTGATAAACGGCTATTGTTCAAAGTATGCCAGAGGATAAATTGCTCCTCAAGCTCAGGTTTCTATATGAAAAAATTACTCTCATTACAAGATAGATATGAAGATAAAAACTGGTTGGACATTTTTAAAGGGATGGGCTTACCCAAAGATGCACCTCATTGTGAAAACTTGGCTTGTTTTTCATATCTGTTTATAATCAACCAAAATAACCCATTTACTAGACTGGAGCAGGGGTAAGCAAAGCTGAGCATTCACAAGTCATGTGCACACATGCAAGCACTTCTAATGGGACTAGTTCCACAATGGTAAGGATGCACTGGCTAAATGTTTTTAGAACAAGATGGGTCAGATAACTGAGAACTACAAATCATCAAATGGTTGAACAAATGATTTCAGAGTTACTGATGTTCATGTGTAACAAGTTCTGGAACACAATAAAGATTCAGGAAGAATTAAGTCTGTGACAGCTGGGTGGAATCACTCCCCCTTTCCCGTTCCTTCCCGGCCACGTGGTCCCAAGATATCCCAGCAATGAGACACACAGAGACCACAGGAGAGGGAAGCAGAGAGAGAGTTTATTCACAAGGCCAGGGGTATTTATAGGGCTTCAGGGGGTGCTGGTCACAGCCTATAGGAGCTGAGGGTTAAGAACCAATGGGGAAAGGGTTAACTAAGGACCAATAAGAGGGGTTTTCACATCAGCTGGCCAAGGTAAATACATGCATACTAATTAGGAAGATAAGGGTTTTCTCTCAAGGGGTCTTGGGAAGGAGAAGGGCAGCTCAGGGAAAAAAAAAAAAAGGCAAAGACTCCATCTTACAATACAGTGAAAGCCTCAGGTTTTTAAGGCACTTTGGTTGGTTTCTTCATCTCCTTCACAGGCCCACTGTTACATAAGTCTTTGAGAAAAAGGACACTGCAAAGCTATGGAGGTTTGGGTTGGCTCCCTGCCAAGACCAACTGCTGGCCACACAGATTCCCCCCTCCCAAGAGAGAAGGAAAAAATAGTACCCAAAAAGACAACTGTAGTTAAAGTATATATATACATATATATATTCACATATATATATATATTCACATATATTACAATTATATTCACATCAAACACTATGAATCTACAGAACAAATCCCAGAACAACCCCAAAAGGGAAAAGGGGGAAAGGGAAATGGGACAAAAATGGGTAAAACCAAACAAAACAAATACACACACTCGTAAACTCAGGGAAAAGCTCAATAAGTAACTAATACAATCAATTCTCATCAAACTCCCCTTAAGAGAAAAGCAGGACCTTCCTCTCCGTATGGCTGGGACAGCAGCTTCTCTGATAGGCCTCAGCTCACAGAGATACGAGCTAAAGCCAACAGAGAGCTGATGTCCTCCAAGCACACGAAAGGAAGAGAGAGAAGAGAGAGGAGGAAAACTTCCTCCTGTTTTTATATACCCCTGATTACGTGAAGGAATGGTGTGGAATACTGCCTTAGTTATGACCTTGCTACCAAGGAAGGTCTAAACCAAAACCAAGAAAACTAAACCACCACAAAAGCTCAGGGTCACATTGTATTAGCCACAGTGTATTAGGCACAGTGATGGAACAGATGATATAAAATTGTATTAACAACAAACTAAATCAAAACTGACAGGTTTGAAAGATAATCAGTACCAATCATTATAATTTTAAGAAAAAGTAGTCGCACTAAAAACAAACTTGATTTCACTTTTTGAGAGAAAATTAGATGCTTGATTGATGAAAACAACTGTTCTTTTTTGTGTTAAAACTTTTGAAAATAGAAGTCATTTGCCTTACTAAACAGAAAAACCTCATCAGGGATATAGATTAACAAATAACTGATATAAGTATTTTTAAAAAGTCATCATTGATTAGAGAATGAAGCATAGTTGCATTTCTCCAGGAGGTCCAGCATTCAACATTATCAACAACAATTTGATAGTACAAACTACATGCTGTTCATAAAGTTTACTAACAGGAGAAGATGACTGACAAAATATTAAATGACACAAAATTCTAAGTGGCCATATATAATATTCAGTATTTTGACCCAGAGAAACACGTCTGTATATCACAGAATCTTTGAAATTGGAGGCATATCTGGAGGTTATCTACTCCAGCTTCCTATCCAAAGCACAGCAATCTTCTAGATGAGGTTAAGTCAACTGTAGTTTTGTCTGGCTATTCTCTCCAAGGACAGAGCTTGTTCAAGTGTTACATAATCCTCCAAAGAAAAGATTTTTCCTAGTATCAAACACCCCAAAATGTAGGCTTTGGCCTCCTTATACCATCTACCATCAATGTAAAGAGCTTGGGTCCATCATCTTTGTAACTGCCTGCAGGGCAGTATCTGCAAGTAATAGTTAGACCTCTCCCTCAGCTTCCTCCTGCCAGATTTAGGATGCCCAAATCCTTCAGCTTCTCCAGACAAGTGTAGTGCCTGAGGTCCCACACCCTTTGCTAGTCTTTTGCTGAAGTCAGCCAACCTCTTAATAACCCTTTTGAATAGGAAGCCCAAAAGTGGAAAGTCTTCCAGTACCACTAGTGCTTGGCAGAGAAGAAAAATTACTTGTCTCAATCAGTTGACTTGTACTTGTCAGGGCCATGAGAGCACTGTGAGCTATGACCATTCCTGCCCAGACTTAATGTGATGTGTTATTATTTTCCTTCTGGTGTGGAAATGTATGCTTTCATGGAAATTCATAACATTCTTATTGACCAGTCCTTAAGATCATCTTGATGGAAGTTCTGGCGTTCACCAGTCAACTCTTCAAATTTAATGTTGTGTTTAAACTTCCATGTTGTCTTTACATTTTCTAAGGAATTTTATCCTCCAGGATATTGACAGTTATTCAATAATAGAGGCTTCTGTATTGATGCTTGTTTTATAATATTTATCAACTCATTACTAGACATTAAATCATCACCTAAACCTGGAAGACCAGACAGTTTCAAACTACCTAAAACAATCCATTCATCCCATCCAAAAGTTCCTCAGCCTCTAAATGAGAAGGTTGGGGAGGCAGTATCAACAGCTTTACTAAAGTCAGGACAAGTTGCATCTATTACTCACTGATCATCTGCATGGAAAACCATTTAATCATAGTAGACAGCCATGCTGCTCAAGCAGACTTTTCCTTTGGTAAATTAGGTGGTTAGTTTCTGACTGCCTTTTTATCCTTTGTATGCTTGGAAATTAATTCAAAGAGGATACACACAATTATATTTGCATAGAATAAAACAAGCTTGATCCACATATAGTTCCCAAATCCACTTCAACTTCCTGAAAGGTGAGTATAAACTCTTTTCCTCTATGAAACTTAAATTTTATAGTGGTACCAAAATTATTCTGAGACTGTTAAATATAATACAGGCTGTAAATCTGTATGAGATTATCAAGTGTAAATATTCTGATACTTCTTTCAGAATATCTAATCTACAGAACAGAAAGACAAATGAAGTATAGAATAGAGGACCTCTTCCCCATAATGAAACAAAAGCTCATAATTTTTCATGTTGGCAAGGCACTGTGATCAACATATTGAAGAACTTATTCTAATACACAACTTTAAAAAAAGACTTATGCCTTTAGGTTAATGTGCAGCTGTAGACCAAAACCGAAACAATGCTTTATTACATTAGGGGAGCAATAAAAATAATTTAGAAAATCACTAAGTCATTTATGTAAGAAGGGTTAGGACTGGGTATCAATATGTCCCAGTGGTCAAGGAGATACCCACGCACATTAAAATACAGAAAGCTCTTAAACCTTTAATTAATCCCTATTTGAGCAACGGATCCCACACAAAGTTTTCAAGGAAAAAGAAGTCATTTTGTTAGTAATGAAATAACTAAGCCGTTTTCTGCAGAGCCGTAACACTGTTGCCTTAACTCTTTGATAATACTTCAGACCTTTCCCAAGGCACCAAGCATTAGTAATTGGTAAAACAATCTTAGTAAATATCAATCCAAATCAGAATGAAAAATGCTTAAAGAAGTTTCATTTTTCAGGTTTTTCCTGCTCTTTTCAAGTGATCTCAGATTTTCAAGGTGCTAATGAGACCTCAAAGGAGAGTGATGCAAACTCCCCAGAAATCATCTGTTAAAGAAATACTGACAAAAGGGTAGATATCCAAAAATACTTTTCCCTTGTTCAAGACTGCTCAGCTGGTTAGCCAGGGCTTATGTTGGTTTTTTTTTGATAGCATGCTGAACAGGGAACAAAAGTGAGGGACACAGAAAAGTGGAGAGTGTTGTGGGGAGAGGGTTGGAGAGAGTAATAGAAAAAGGACAGGAGAAGGAGGAACTGAAGACATTGAGGTTAAATCAAAAGGTATAAAGCTGTAAGAAACACACTTTCACTAACTTTGCTTTTCAAAGCACTCCTTGTTTTTCTGAAGAGAGCAGTGCCCATTCTCACCCCAATGCCAGGTTAGTTTTTGAATCGTAGGTCTCAAATGGCCCTGTTCTTGCTTGGCATATCTGCCAGGCAGGGATAAAGGGGGAAGCCTTGCACAGAAGGACAGACATGTCTCTGTCCCCTCACACACACAAAGAAACAGGGCAAGACTAAAGCAAGATTAGAGAACAGTGGAAGGGGCCAGGTTCTGTCCCGTTAGCCAGCAGGGCTGTGGGAATGATGTAGGGGCAGTAAGACACCCATACATTTAGAGCCTTTTAAAGCCCTCCAGCTTGTTTTAGACCACAGATCTGATTTACATACACAGAACAGGCTCCATTCAAAGAGTGTGAGAGAAACTTGAGCCAAACTGCTTTGTTTTTCTCCTTGCCTTGTACCACTGAAATTTCCCTTGCAGTAAATTACCATAGATAAACAAGTGTCTTTAAAATTAACATCTGATTGCCCTCAAATTAAACCCTTGTTTTGCCTCAGAGAGCTCAGTCCACAGACAATAAAATACTCTTATATTTTTTACTAGAATACTTTACTAGAAAGATGACACAATTTAGAATCGATTCCCTAATGGAACAAGAATTGATGGCTAATTGTACAATGAAATTCTGTGAAAACAGTCAGTAAGTGCACCTCTCAGTATTCATTTTCCTGGTGTATTATTTACCTGTCTTCAGCTAATATTACAACCGCAAATCCAGGTGGGGAAAACTGGCATTGCTCCACCAAAAATATTTTTCTTCTTGTGACTTAACCATGAAGTCAATTAGAAACAAACAAAAGCACTCAATACCATGAGTGGTGTACAGATAACATTGCTGTGAATGACAAGCCTTCTAGCAGATTTAACCCAATCATTACTGCACTAGAGAAAAGTCTGGGGAAAGTGAAATGTGCCACAGGACTCCAGTCAGCAAAGCACAGATGTTTAGTGTCTAAAAGACCCCCACTGAGCTTCAGATACCAGAAGCAACCAGGTCTCCTGAAGGTTCTTCTCTTTTATCTGCTATCCCTAGGCAGATACCTCAGGTACTTTTGGCACCCAGTGCAGAGTGAGATACCCAATGTGCAGGGAAATGAAAGACCACCAGAGGTAATGAGTAGAGGACTCAAAGAGGTCATTCTCATTTTCAGTGGTGTAGAGGTACCATAGAAAAAGAATATAAAGATACTCATAAAACAAGTCAAGAGTCTTGTGAAAAGAGAAAAACTCATCTTAAAATTAAAAAAAAATATTAAAAAGAAGAAAAAGTGGATGATTTGGGTGAGAAAGACACATACTTAACACGCACAAATATTCACGAAGTTCACAAAGCCGTTGTAGGACAATATTGTGTGTTCATTGATATCCCCTAAACAGCATATTAGCAAAGGGTATTCTGAATTGTATGTGAAAGTCATCCTATGACACAAAACAGAGAAATCATGAACTTTCCTTAATTTAATAAGGACTCCTAAACTTTTAAGTGTATTATCAGTGAAATACTTCACATAAATTTTCTTAATATATCTGAATGCATTAGCAAACATACTCTCATATTGGATGGAAAATCCAAAATCAAATCTTTTTTGTGGAAAAAAAAATGCTCTTAAAAATTACATTCTAGCATCTCCAAAGCAAAGAATAGTGAGCGTAATTAAAAGGAAGAGAAAAAAAAAAAAAAAAGAGAAATGTCAAATATGTATAAATCTTTAGTAGCTTCAGTAACTGGTGTCTGTTAATATCTTTGAAGTAGAATAAGGGTAGTCAGCCTTGACATGAGGAGTACACAAGAACCCAATAAGAAAATGAACACTGCAAAAGACAGAAGGATCTTTTCATTAAAACTCACATGACTGAATAAATCACCTAATGTATTTTTATTAAGGTAAAATAAAGATCTTATTAGATCTTATAAAGATCTTATAAGAATTTCTTATCTTTGTCTTCCATGAAACGTCACTCTCCAGTTTCCAAGAGTCTCTACATTCTAACTAAGCAAAACTTTTCTATATTTAAATCTGCCTATGTTTTTAAGTCATCTTTTGCCATGCAATATCTGGTTCCTCATTATTCCATAACTTATGTTTTTGTTTGTAGCACTACAATGGGCTGGATTTCCTCTTCACTACAGAAAACCATCTTCACTCCTTTCACTGTTTCAGAGCTCATACTTTAGCTCACATTTTGGAAAAGCTTCACCTAGAAGAAATCTGTGACCTTCTACAATCTCCTCTCTCCCCTCCTGAATTCCCTGCTATCAGACAAGAAGTAGCCCCAGAGCTTGCTTAAATTGGCATATTTTAGCTCAAAACCCAGTCACTGCATTCAGGGACTGGGCAATAACCAGATCCTATGAATGAAATCTCCTTTCATGCCCTCTTCTCCCTTCTCCCAAGAGCACCCTAAGCTGTCTCTGATTCTTCACTCATGAAATTGGCTTGTAACATCTGCTCTGGTTATACTTTTCAAGGACTTGTAAAATAATTTCAAAAGTGTTTTTAAACAGACCTTTCCACAGTTAGACATTCATGATTTTAAATTTCAGGTAGTATTACAGATAACACCATGGCCAAGGTGTTTCTATCTTCAGGGTTTGAGAGCTCAGTAAGGAATTTGTTCCCATATATGCTTCTGGGGCATTGTCATCACTTGTTTCTTGACAAGTAGCCATAACACCTTCATTATTCATCAATCATTTCAAATGTACCTGTATGGCACTAAATCCCACATGTTCTGGTTTGTTTGTTTTTGCCTCTCAAATATTTTTATCTCACTAATTTACTCCCTTTTGCACACAGAGCCTCAGTCATTTCCCTTACACAGGCTTGAGTGACTCAGATCTCTGACAACACTGCAGTATATCCCACCCCCACTATATCGAGTTGAAACTCAATTACTTTCATAAAGTCTATTTATAGACAAAGGTTTTATGAAGGTTGTAATAAGACATATAGAGTACTCTGCTAGGAGCCTGGGTACTATTTAAACTTTATAATGTCAGACAGTTGCAGGCAACCTAAGTATTACAGTAGGTTTGCATAGATTATTGACAATGCTGTCTGTGTAAATAGGCAGAGAAATAAAGGTAAGCCAGGCAAAACACATGCACCATTTGTGAAATTCTACCTCGGTTTTGGATTGGGTGTAGAAAGAGATTTTTACCTTATACAGCTGTATCTTCTGCAAAATGCTAAATGTTATTTACCAAATTGATCTTGCCTTTTCCTGCTTCAGCTCTTTCCTTCTAGTTACCTGCAAATCCTTTTTTTTATCTGTTCTGTCATCTCTGTTTTTTTTTTTTTATCATGGATTCAAATTAAACAAGGTAGCAAGGGGAAGTGGTTCTCTCTTTGGTGAGGTAAAAAGGAATGAAATTGAGGGGTTATTTTCTAAACTCTATCAGCTACAGACTAATTCAGTTTCCAAAATTTTAAGGAAATCTTTTTTTTTTCTGCACTAAACAGAGTTCCTTTGACTTAGGCATTAAAAAAAAGAAAACCTCCCTTGAGGTAGGGTATGCAGCTTGATTAGATAGACTGGATTAGGACCCAACACTTATTCTTTTAGGCAAACTATTCCATATTTACGTAGTTGTAAAATGAAGGTAAACAAAAAATAAGAATAATAATAAATTAGCATATGTAGAATATTTGCACAAGCCAGTCTTCATTTTCTTTGCACAAAAGGAAAACAAAAAGTATACATTTACTTCTTTTAAAAGGATTTTTGTTGGACTAAGAATAAATCTGTCTTTTGACAAAGCCTTCTAAATATAAAAAATCACCATATGTTTACATTTCCAGCTTGGTTTCACCAATATTGCTCAGGCTTGCTGTCAATATTCTTTAATCCCTCCAAATTCTCAAGCAGGAGAAAGCACCGGTGTCTTTTTCATTTCTAATTAAAGATCTTTAAACTGCGTGCTTGAGGTTTGTTTTGTAGTTTTAAATAACTAAGGACATGCCTGTCGGCAAAATGCAATATAAGCATTCCTGTTGTCAGTGAATGAACTTGTATAAAAAACCCAGCAACTTTCAAAAAGGATAGGCTTTACTGTGCGTCTTTACATGAAGCATCAAAATCTCCCCATTTTTCAAGAAGAATCTAACATCATTAACTTACACAAAGTAGTTAAAAATATGATAAAATAGACAGCATTTCTGAGGAGTGGAATTAAAAAAAAGTTCTCCAAAGACAAATAACGTTAATAGTTGGCTGCCTAAATGGACAAAATGTGCTTTAAAAACATGCGTTGGGGCTTAAGAAAAAAAATAGTTTTGTTCAGTCTTCATACTTAAATCCATCTACTGCACATGCTTTAAAAATAGTCCAGTTAAACAGGATGTAGAGCTATTTAAACAGAAATACCATTAGTTCTGGGATCCAAGACAAGAAACAGGCTCCAAACCTGTCTGGTTATGGCACGTGCTCTGACCTAAAAACTATTTCTATTTGTATGTTTCAATGTAAACCTCTAGTGCCCAGAAGAAAAGGATTCTGAGTGTGAACCATCGTGATCTCTGGATTTCAGTTTCATAGAAAAGTGTAAAGGGTATGTTCTCTTTTTGATTTAAAGGAATTTCATTGTTTTGTGAGGTATTTTTCAAACAGTTTCAGGGCTTTATTTTTAATTATTTTTATTTACTGTATCTTTATTAGCCTGACATTGCTTATCTCTCTATTTCAACTGTTTCAGTTATTTCCTGTCTTTGACCTATTTGTAACTGTAAATCTTTCACAGAGAAGAGTTTCTTAAAATCTTTCAAGAACTTGTTATTATAGCGGTTTTTTTGTACAATTAAAGGATTTTATCTCAATATTAACCAAACCATTATCCATCTATGGGCAGCTGGCCCACAGGAAAAGATTTAGTACAAATTGTGGCATGATTCCTAAGAAGGAATCAAGATACTTCATGCCTGATCCAATTTGGACAACCACCACAAAGGCAGCAGTGTCAGCCAAAGATGGGAATACACAATCTGTAAATGATAAATTGCATCACCACCTGAAGCAATAATTGGTCTCCAGGTACCACAATAGGACAGATTCTATTTCTCAAAGTTCCTTCTTATCTTTCGGCTCACACACAAGAACATGATGTGCAGCTGAGGACTTGGCATTGACCAGAGAAGAAAAGAGAATTTCCAGCTGGATCTCTGAAATTATTCCTTCCATCAAGGAGCACAGCGTGGCTAGTGTCAAAAGAAGCATTCAAATGCATTAACAGAGACTCAACTTCCCCTTGTAACAGATACATGCAAAGTGTCCAGTGTACAACAACACCCAGCTAACCAGTAACATCACTAGATACCAAATCTGGGGCATAAAACCTGAAGGTAAGGGGAATGGAAAAGTGTCACAACAACTACTAGTTTTGTAGGTGGGGGGAAAAAAAAGCCTGCAAAAAATTATGCCGTAAAGCCTTTCCAGATGTTATTGCCAAACAAACAATTAAAAAAAATTTTATTACAGAATGAAAAATTTCCGAGCAAAATGCAGTTAAAATGGCCAATCTTCAGCTGCAGAAATGTAAAAAAGCATTTTGAAGAATAACCATCATCTACATGGGAAGCTTTGAAAAAAGACAAGGACTTTGTACATCAAAATAACCAGTTGAGTGTCAAAGCCTCAACTAAACACAATGATTTTTGTAGTAAGAAAGCTTTGAAGGAGGGGGAGCAAACAAAACTATGCAAACAGGGCAGGGATCAATACCTGCTCCACTGCATATGTTCTGCTGAATAACCATTACAGACTGAGTGCAGTAAAGAGCAAGGAAATCAAAGAAGTGGGCAGGAAACATGCAAAACTGGTAACCCACCAGGCACTTGAAATCTGTCTTAGGACTGAGTTATCACACTGTATTGAGAAGACTATGCTTGCTGCTGACATGAGTAGAGAGACTGGGCTGTAAAAACGTCTATAAAATCTTCTTTTCTCATAACCATGCAAAAAGTCAAGATTGGGTGTGGGACAAGGAGATAAATGGTACAAATAGCTAAGAGAGTTGGCTCATATCCTCCTGAACTCTTGCCATAAACAATGTCTGGGAATGGCCAGAGGCTCCTCCAGGATAGGAGCTGTGCATGTTCCAACAGCAGAAAACTGGAATTTCCAGCACAAGCTCTATGTGAATTACAGCAAGGTCAAGCTGTCCAAACCTGCACTTTTCCAAAGATCCCAGGAGAACATAACTGAGATGCCTACATCCAATTTCATCATAATTGTCTCAAATCCTCAGTGAACTTAGGAGAAAACTGACTTGGCAGATCTGACAGCTGCACTCAGAATCAGCCGGGAAAGGGCACTGGTTGGCAGATAGATAACACCATTTTTAAGCTTTACCAAGCCAAGACAACCCTTTTCTTTTTCTCGTTTGTTCAGCATAGCTCACTGCATGATCTGTCACCTTGCAGAATCAGTGGTAACACCTAAATGACACATGATCCCACTTTTAAATGTAGGATTTAAAAATAGCAGGAATACAAGGGTGGCTTAAAGACTGTGTTTTCAAAATGATCCCAGTAATTACCATTAAGATGATGAGAGAATGGCTTTTTAAAAATCATTCTACATTCTCTTTGTTAAAATAACATCAGAATGATATGTCTTGTTCTCATTTTATGAAAATAAAGGATATGTTTAAAACCCAGATACTCACCAGGAACACTGAGAATACTAATAGCATTTAGATTTTATAATGATGAATTAACAAGTAAACAGGAAACCATAATTTTTAGTCTCATGAGTCAGATAAGGAATGAGAGTTCTGGCCCAACATATATCTCTTCACATATTTCTATGCATATCTAATAACTTCACTTTACATAAACACATATATGTTTGAGTACACACACATGTGAAAATGCTCAGAGAAACAGTTTCCAGATTAGCTTAAGTAACAAATACAATTTTAGTTGAACACAGTACTAGGATAGCACAGCTAAGCTTTCAAAGGCTAGAAAAAACTGTCCACGTAAGTTTGCACAGGAAACCTTACATTTTTCTTCTCTCTGCTCCATGCCAAG
This sequence comes from Campylorhamphus procurvoides, assembly GCA_013396655.1. Lineage (NCBI taxonomy): Eukaryota > Metazoa > Chordata > Aves > Passeriformes > Dendrocolaptidae > Campylorhamphus > Campylorhamphus procurvoides. The sequence goes on along the minus strand of WBMV01000298.1, from coordinate 1,921,692 downwards.
ACAAAGTTTCATTCAAGTATCATGCATGTATTTACCCCCCCAAGAGTCTCTGTCCATTTGATGCACAGGATGCATTGTTCTCAATTTAAAAAACACTTAATGAACATAAATCAAAATATCTAAACATTTAAAAATGTAATCCCATAGCCTATTTACATGGTGTTATCAAAAATTTGTTCTGAAGGCAAAGGAAGTTTCATAAGGGATTAATTCCATGGAGTTAATCAGCATAAGATGTATTTTATAGCAAAAAGTTGATAATTGCCTATTTTTTTTAAAAAAGGAAGGAATTGATAATTAGCAAACTAAAAGTGTGGGTTACAGCTCACAACCAAGTCACAAAAGCCATCTTCTCTTCTTCAGCAATCACCTGTCTTTCAACTTTATTTGGCACAAGGAAGACAGGATTTGGCAGGGAGCAGCTGCCTTTATGACACAGCCTAAATTCACCCCTGAGTATTGGACAACGTTGGAAACAAATGGCAAAAATTATTGGTGCTCCTGCAGTTCAGAACTGCATAACTGCGCAGCCATGCAAGTCTTTCAGAAATTGTATAATGGCAACATTCAGCTCTAGGTTTTCAGCTGTCTTATTTCCAAGTTTCCTGGTATCCTCCTGCCTCAGTGTCTCCTTCCTCCTTCACAATGCCAACACCCATTTTGTCATCTGCACAAGGATCTTTTCCCCCCAACAGTCTGCTCACCATCTCCTCTTTCCTACTTGCATCTTTAAATCAAGGGTTACAGGTCTCAAGCCCAATGTCACAGCAGTTTCTGGCTATGGTGAGGAAGGACCAAGGGGTCCTATGCCACCTCATGAAGGGACATGTTCAGTCTGGCTCTGCTGGCCGGACATGGCTGCTTTCAAGGGATAGGAGCACACCCATCATCATCCTCACCATCTCCACAATCACCAAAATTAACCTCAAACAATCACAAGTCTGGCTATCAGCTACACAGGTTTTCAAATGTGCAACTGTGGATACATTTACAAAAAAACAGCCACAGGAACTACCTTCCATGCCTCAAACATTCTCTACTGTGTTGCTCTCAAATGGGCAGGTAAAAATTACACACATTTCCAGATGAGAACAGTTGACAAAATCCTACAGAATTTCAGCCTTTTTTGAAGTCTATCCATTTATTTTCACTACCTATTGTCATTCTTTTCCCTCTTCCTCCTTACTGTCCCTCCTTACAAAAAAAATAAAGCTTGTGTTTTGGAAAGCTACAAAAAAAATAAACTTTTGAGAAGTTTTAAGTCATTGACAAGAATATTTTTTAATGGAAACATAAGACTGCCAGGCAGTCTTAGCTAGAGCCATTTCTGCTTGAGCTGCCTGTAATAACTAACTGTGATGAGTTAGAGTAAGAAAGAGAAGACATTCAGATCCTGGAGTGACACGAGCAGTTAGCATGGGCTATACCGCACTTGGGAAATGCATTAATCAAGAAATTCCAGCCACGAGGTCTGGGGACAACTTGCCTGTCATCCATGAAAACTGCTTGGTTACATGATGCTGAATCTCCTTTTTTCCAACTGTTAAATTGCATTAAAAAACAGATGAAGGTTCCCTAATATTTGTCTCAATGTATACTGACCACTGCAGAAAGACATATTAGTGTAACTGTTTGGAGGAAGGGAAAGTTGACATCTTCACAGATGAAAGAGAAGCATGCCTGCAAGAAAAGCCCTCTCAGAGGATTCAATCTGTGCTGCAAAGTGGGGAAAGCCTTGCACTGGAACATTGCATTCACTGGTATTTGTAAGATACTTGTACCTGTAGGATGAGCAAACTTTTCTTCATCCTACTGCGTCTTCCAAAGCTTGCAGCAAGTTGTTTACTGCATCAGTGGGGAAACAGCAGAGTCATTCCTTGTGAATCCCTGGGACTTCTCTGGGAGTCCTCCACATCAATGTGTTATTAACATTATTCTCATACTGAATCCCAAACAAAAGAAGAAAAAAGCTTTCTATCCCAGCTGAAAACAGGACAGCACTCATCAAGAACACTGCTTCAATCTTTCTCAACTGAAATAGAAATAAAAACTCCTTTAAGGGTCTTGCTCAAATTCATCTGAAACACTTCTCCAAGAAAAATAATTGCACCAAAGGAAGTGAGTTCCTCCTTCACTCAGCATATTCATTGGAGTTTCAATACAGGCGCTTTATTGTAAACGTAGACAAGAGAAAGGGAAACAAAAAAGCAGAACTAGCTATGATCTCATCCACATCCATGCACTGAAGGGAACCATACCGGGTAGAGCTGAGACAGAGAGGCAGGGAAACAAAGAAGCAGTAACTCCTCAGGCCATCTCACACAGACAACTATGCACAAACACACCACAAAATTAGGACTTCTCAAACCAGGATGAAACTATCTGCTCTCATTTACTGCACCATCTGCTTTTGCAGGAGACCTTGCAGTTTCTATACAAATAATGTTCATCTATGTCACTGTTGGTCCAAGATACAGTGTGCCTCTCTGCGTCCAAAGAGATTATTTTCTTTGCAAACATGGAGGATGAGCAGCAGGACCTGTGATCTTCCTCTTCGAGATTATCTGCCATAAATGGTCAAAAAAGGAAAACAGGAAGAGAAAACAGCCATCAATGCAAAACAGCTTAATGAGCCCAAGGAGATTTTGATACTTGACATTGCCCAAGTAAAAAAAAAAAAATCCTTAAATAGCTATATACACACATACAGAGAAATTTAATATAAAATACATAAACAAATATTTTTAAACTGTATATATATGTACACATTCATGCATAGACTTGTATGGATATACATACAGAGTAAAAATTTCAGTAACTACTGTAATTTTTGATACATCGCTATTATCACAAATTATGTATAGCATCATCCTTTATCTAAAAATTCAACTTAACATAAAAGTCTTGTACCTGAAGTAATTTCAGCATTGCAGCATTTATCAAATACTATTTTTAGAAATACTTACTAAAGAGAACAGATGGTGAGTAAATATTTTCATCACTAAAGAAAAAAAATTATTGAGAAGGTTAAAATATTTTTATACCAGGAAGTCTCCTGGTTAAAATTTGTGAGCGAACAATTGTTCATTTTCTATTCAATAATTTCAGAATAATGTTTTCAATAGCCTGACAGTAGATAAGAAATTCATTGGACACCTGCTGAATCCCAGAAAAAAAAACACTGAGAGGATCACAGGATCAAACACCAGAAATTTGACAACTCAAAAACAAAAGAAAGAAGAAAGAAAAGAAGAAAGAGGGAGGGCAGGGNGAAGAGAAGAGAAGAGAAGAGAAGAGAAGAGAAGAGAAGAGAAGAGAAGAGAAGAGAAGAGAAGAGAAGAGAAGAGAAGAGAAGAGAAGAGAAGAGAAGAGAAGAGAAGAGAAGAGAAGAGAAGAGAAGAGAAGAGAAGAGAAGAGAAGAGAAGAGAAGAGAAGAGAAGAGAAGAGAAGAGAAGAGAAGAGAAGAGAAGAGAAGAGAAGAGAAGAGAAGAGAAGAGAAGAGAAGAGAAGAGAAGAGAAGAGAAGAGAAGAGAAGAGAAGAGAAGAGAAGAGAAGAGAAGAGAAGAGAAGAGAAGAGAAGAGAAGAGAAGAGAAGAGAAGAGAAGAGAAGGTAGAGTATGGTCAGATGGCTAATCAGAAATCAAAATTGGCATCAGTGTTTCAGACAGGGCCGTGTTACCCATTGAATTCAGGATAAAGGTTTCTCAGCGGCAAGAAGTTTCTCATTTTCAGCTAAGAACCATCTTGAGTGGCAAATTGGAATAAAAAACCAAAGACGTGTTATTTTGTTTCAATAAAGTCAGCATCTGCTTGCCAGCTACAAGTCAGAAATCCTACAATTACATGAGTTGCAAGGAGGAGGCTTTTCTTCTCTACATGGCAGCAAGGAAGCACAGTCTGGAAGCCAGAAGCCTATGTTAAAAACTGTGAGTTTAGCTCCGTTTCCAAGTCTGTCTTCAAACTGAAGATAACTTGAAAGCCAAATTGCATTCTTTATTGGATTATAGCAAGTAAATATCTTTATATATCACTTTTTTATTATTGTTGTTATCATTTTTAACCAGTTCTTTTTTTTCTGGTAGAAAACAGTGACTGAGAAATTTCCTCCGAAATATCTTCTCATGTCTCAAGGTCTGGATTCATCTTCCCTAGTTTCAGATATTTACCTAAAGCACTAAACACTGTACTTTTAGTCAGTGGAGACTATCTGCCTTTTGAGTCATTCTGAAAGATCTTCTCTCAACTCAGATGAAATCTTGTATGACTAGATTCATAATTCCATTAACCTATTTTGCATGGGATGAAACCAAAGGCTTGGTTTCAAAGGCTCACATGTCAAGATTTCCAGCTCCTTGTATTCCTAAAAAATCCAAATTCTAACTTAAGGATAAAGAGAACAATCCCAACTGTTGGATTTTGGCATTTGTTTATCTGCTTGGGTTTTTAAAGACTTGCTTGAATATACCTCACCATATATTTCTCTCAATGTCTCAAAAGGTCTCACATCTTTTCCCTCTAAGTAGATCTAATGATGGCTGCTTTACAAAGTAGCCTGATGATATCAAACTAAAGGTTTTATTTCGGTAAGACTATCTTAAATGCAAGTAACTAATCCCAACATTTCAATAGTCAGTCTTGACCTGGCAGCTTAGAGCAAACTATGGTGTCATCAGTCATAGAGTATTTCAGGTCAGCTTATGTGTTATTCTCTGGTGGATGCCTGAGAAATTACAAGGCATAACTGAGAAATCATTTTTTTAAATCTGAAGCCCTAAAACATGTCCATCAAAATACATAAAGCTGGTGGGACCCAGTTGGACTGTCATCCAAACCAAAGAGTTCACATCTGCTCTAGTGGTGTGAATGACTTCTCCAAAGGTCACCAGACAAAATGCTCATTTACTGCAGCTGAATGAAAAAGGCTGAGTCTGAAAATAACACCAGAATGACAAAGGAAACTGGAAAGAAATTAAGTAGTTCACTGGATCTGGCAGAAATAATTCAGAAAGAAATTGAGATTCATGCCAATTTTTGCTTAAAGATGTTTTGAGTTTGACAGCAGCCACTTTCTCAGTCATGGAATGAACAACTTCACATTCACTCATCACATAAGATATCATTGCTAGTCTCAAAGACAAACCCAGAAGATACGCATTCTGTTTTCCTCACTATGCAGCCATTCCTTGTGAGCCTGATCTGGCAGTCTCCAAGGCTGTAGCACATTGGTAGTCTTTTGCCCTCTCCCCAGGCCCGAACCATGAAATCATAAAGACTGGAAAAGACCTTTAAGATCAAGTCCAGCTGTCAACCTATCACATTGGAAAAGACCTTTAAGATCATCAAGTCCAGCTGTCAACCTATCACCACCATCATGTTCACCACTAAAACAGGTCCTCAAGTGCCATATCTACATGTGTTTTGGACACTTCCTGGGATGGTGCCTCTACCACTTCCCCAGGAAGCCTGTTCCAAAGCTTTACAACCCTTTTTTGTTTTTTCCTGAAATCTAATCTAAACCTCCCCTGGTGCAACTTGAGGCCATTTCCTCTCATCACGTGTTAGCTGGAAGTAGAGGCTCCCCCACATTTCATTACAGCCTCTTTTCAGGTAATTGTAGAGAGCGAGGTCTCCTCTGGGTTTCTTTTTCTCCAGGCTAAATAATCCCAGCTCCCTAGGTTGCTTCTCTCAAGACTTGTCCTCCCAGACCAGATGGTGATGGGTACACACAGCACTGTGTTGCTCATCTCACAGGCCCACCATTCTCATAGAAAGACAGAAACACAACTGCAAGGGGCAATTCTGTGGAAGAAGGTGAAGAAGGGCTGCCACAAAGAGATGTGGATGTAGAAGCAGCGTGAGGGGGGGGGGGGGGGGGGGGGGGTGGTCCAAACAGGGCTCCCCAGCACACCAGTATGCACTAGACAGATGAAAGCTCAACAGCATATACTGGGAGATGGTTTACTCAGTGGCTCTAGCTACAAGTTATATATGTCTCCCCAGCTACTGGGAATAGGATTGCCTAGGGAACACATGCCTAGGGATTGCCTCTGTTCAGAGCCTACATCACATCTTGGACATGTGTCTGTCTACCAAGGCCTAGGCACAACAAAATACTGGTCTTGGTATGGAAAACTGGTCTGTAATAAATCTTCACAACATTCTTTGCCTATTCCTTCAACTAACAGAATTTTTCATGCTTCTTCGTACAGGGATATTCAAATTTCATACAAAGTCATCCACTGCCCACTTGAGCTTTCAAAGGACCAATCAGTAGGTGTAGCAAGACAATATGGATGCCTGATATCCTTAGATTTATACCTATAACACAATTACAAAGCAGAAGAAGAAATTATTCCAGCCTTAGTTCCAATACTGATATCCTATAGGAAGCTTAATTAATCATAGCTAATTAAAACCACTAATCTATTCTCATGTCCTACTTCCCTTCAATTAACATAACTTTGGCTAAAATAAGACATGTGGTGGGAGGAGGAAGATTCCATTAAAAAGGAATCTTTTACATTTAAATTAAAAAAATAAATATTAAAAGAAACTACTGATACAAATAGCAATGTTTTAAACTATCCATTTCCAGAACTCTTCCTGTGGTCCTGTGGAAAGTAGAAAACATGAATCTTACATCATGAGTGTAAAGCAGTTCCACTTGCTTATTATTGTTGATTTCATGACAAAGAAGCTCGAAAAGGTTCAACCGATGACTGAGATTGGACTGAAACTTTAAAACATGTTCTTTTTATAACAAAATTCTAAGACTGGATTTGCCATTTCCTGAGAAAGACAAACAGACAGAGACTCTGAGAAGTGGAAACTGAAGAAAGAAAACAAAACACAAAACCATATTACTTTCTACGTGAGAAGTCATAAGGGAGCTTCCTTATTTCGGTTTACTTCCTCTTCCCTCTTTCTCACCAACAGGCAAACACATATGCACAGTATACATACACCCCCAGACAGCTTCTGAGCCTGTAATCCTCTGCAGAAAATCTTTCTTGCTGCTTTAATGAGCTGAATTCTCATTGGAATGAGAGAGATTAAATAACAATTCCAGCACAACAGTGCAGTCAAGCCTGAGGCAGGAATGAATGGCCAGAGCAGGATCATGATAAATAAATAAATAAATAAACAGGAATGCAGACAGTGTTGAGTCAAAATTTTCATTAAAATACAGTTCTTGCATGTCCTTGTTTCCAGCTGGCCATTAAATCAGTAAAGTTCTGCTTCGGCTCAGATATTTTGTAGACATTGTCTTGTGAGGCCAGGGTTTAAAGGCTGACAAAAGAGGAAATGTCAAAAGTAAAAGCTTAATCATAGAAATATTCATTTTATTCATTTACAAAGATAAGAACAAAAAACCAGACCAAAGTATTTCAGAAAAAAATTCTAAAACAAGAGTACTAAAATTAAATTAACACTAAAGCTTGTTTAAATTTCAAGTATTTGGAAAACACTATATTCCTTAACATCATATAACACAAAGGAATTTAGGAACAGTTGATTCTGCTTAATCAGGATTACATGAACTTTTCTGTTCATGTAATGTACTGTTTTGTAATTCTTTGATTCATGACTGGGACTATTTGTTGCTTTTGCAGTGCTATTAGGAAAGGGGCTGCAACACTACAACTAACAATAATTAGATCATGACTCCCACTAATCTGACCTGGGTTATCAAATCTAGTTCTTCAGCACATAAGGTAACCATACAGCAGAATTTTAGACCATCCACAGCTTCACTTCACCAAAAACACACACCATCCACCCTATAATAAGCTTAAAGCTTTTCACGTACAAAATAAGAAACCCCAAGAAAAGCAATTCACCAGAAAGGGGAAAGATTCCTGCCATAGCAGACAATTGCTCTGGTGAAAATGTCTAAAGATCAAGAGGGAACCTACAGCTGCATCATCATAGCCGCAGCACTGAGGCTGAACTTTTGAGACTCTGCTCCTACCAGAAAAAGACGATGGGCTGGTGGGAGCTTCCCACCAGCTGGACGAGAGGCCCGAGTAACTCTGAGCACTGGAAAGTGCTCAAAACCAAACCAAACAAAAAATCAACAAACCAAACAAAAGTATGCGACTAAAAATTCTTGTCAAGTTAAGAGAAAATATTTTTATTTTCTATACATTAGTTTAATACTGGATACATGAGACAGACATATCACTGAATCATTTGAGGCTGAAAATTAAGCAAACAAAGAAAATATCCCAAAGTCAGTGTAAGGAATTAGCAAAACAGTTCAGGAAGGATTGCCCTTATAGATGGCTTCTATTTAACAAGTGTCATTGTTTCCTGGCAAATAAAATGAGCTAACACTAATTCTACTTCCATGCTTTCCCTGAGAACATGAATAGACCCAGACACCTAAAGTGTCAAATGTGTTGCAGGGTTGACTATGGAAAATTGCATTATCTGTTCTCACAATCTCCATCATGTGATGAGCAATCACTTAGTGCTACTGGCGCTATAATTATTATTATAATTATTTTAAAGACCATATAAATGGACATATGACTGATGGGGCAAAAGTTCAATCAGTCTTACCTTGCTCTAGATTCTAGACCCTGCCTCTGAATCTAAATTACTCCTGAGTGGTGAGAAACACTGCTTTAATCTGTAACTTAGGCCCCAACAAAAACATTAAAGAAATTCCTCTTATAATTTGCAGAAGCTTCATTTTAATTAAAACAAACAAAACCCACAAACTTGAGGAGCATACCAACATCTGTCCAGGCCTCACAATGTCTTTGGTCTCACCAAAAAATAAAAAAACAGGACAAAATCCTTTTATCTACAACAAATTCACAAGAGATGGATTGTAGAGCATGGTTTCAAACTTTTGATTACCTGCATGCAATCTTCATCCAGATTTTTCAGATGCATCTGAAAACAGTTTAAAATTTCTAGTATGTACAACCAAGAGTGCTGCCCATGGAAATATCATTCTGCTTTATCAGTACTGATAATGATCCAGCATAGCAAGCGATGCAGTTTAGAAAGTCACAGTTCAAAAAAAACCCAAACAATATAGGTTAACTGGAAAGTTTCTGGAGGGAAAAAGAAATTCAGAAGGGTAAAAACCCTCTAAATCCAAAATGCAGGCTGCTAAACCTATGTGAAAAGGCCAAAAAGCACAAACAAAGTGGAAAAGACAGCACATGACTCCAAGTAAATAAAAAACCCTACAACAAAGGTGCTTGTGGTGGACAGAATAAAAGTTGTATAAATGACACACAGTCGTAGTATGGACTTATACATGTTGCAGTTACATCTAGGGCAAAGTTGTATTATTAAAAGCATAGTGAAGTAGTGGAATAGATTGCACACTCTAGGTCTTAAAAGGTTACATCTGTAAGTGTAAACATCTGTTAACTTGTTTAAAATCCAGCTTAATTAGCACTAATCTCTGTGTAGGATTTCACTGAGTTAAACTAAAGTTATAGACTCCATGGACTGTAAGAGGTCTCAAGAGGTCGTGTAGTCCATTCCCTGTCCACAGGCAGGATGAACGCATCTCACATCATCCCTGGCAGATGTTTATCTATCCCATTTTTAAAAGACCACCAAGAATAGAGACCTTGTTAGACATTCGCTTTACTGTGAAATGTTTGCTAATCTACACAGCACAGTATTACACAGCCATGGCAAACTAGGAGCATTCAAAGTCAGATACCAAAGTGATAAAAGGCAATATATTAAACAATGATGATTGATTTTAGTCATATGTATATATTTATTATCATCTCTTAACAAATTACCATGCATGTTGACAGACAATAGTGAGCCAAGAATGCACACAACATACCATAAATGTGAAGGGAAATAAATTTGCTTTAACTGAATTTAAGCTTTTTACCTCCATTTGCCAGGGACTAAAACCACACACATGATTAATTACTTTTCTTCAATTGGCAGCTGGTTAAGTCAAAATAACTATATGTTATAACTCTATGTTCATATGTTATTTACATAGGTTGGTTTACATATTGTTTTTTGAGAAGAACATTATTCTACTTAGAGTACTAGTACACTTTTGTTTTTCTGCCTACTTTTATTACTATATCTGGGGGATGTAGTCAGGCTTTGATAGAGATACAGAAGAGATACATCCTACCAACTATAGCAAATAACACTCCTTGACTTTTTTTTTCCAAAAATACTTCCCACACTTTTGACACAGTCACCAGTACTACCAAATTAACACCTTTTCTTACCTCTGCATTTAACAGAGAAAGAGTTCTGCTGGAGAATCACAGAAGCATAGAACAGCATACATTCAAAGGAACCTTGAAAGATCACCTAGTCAACCTTCTGTGGAAAAGTGCCTAGATTAAATAATCTAGTACCTGCTTGATACTATTTGGAAAACCTCCAGCAAAGGGGACTCTATCACGTCCCTGAGGAGGTTGTTCCAGTGATTGTTCTCACTGTGAAAAATTCCTTTCATACATCAACATGAAAGCACTCTACTTCTCAAGCATTCCTTCTTGAGTTTAAATCTAGCTCACTTTGCAGCTGCATTAGTTCAGCATAACACATATGCTGCCACAATGCATTGTTTTGTCTTCAGAATAATGTAAAAAGCATTTTTAATATTTGTTCTGTTGAGCAGACACCGTTGCCCACCCTCAGCCCCCAGCTGACAGCTGCGCACACTCCTAATGCCTACGCTTCCCTCTGCCGTCATGGTACTTCCCTTTCAGATGAGAACACAAGCATAAAAGATATTTTTCATCACATTGTAATATACTGACAAAGACAACTTCAGAGACGACCCTGGAATCCTTTATCGTCCTAGAAAGTCGTTATTCCTTTGAATGTTGTTAAGGTATCATGAAACCATTATTTTCCCTTCCTTAAAACTAGGCTTATGGTATTTTTTGCTTCTTTACACTACTTAAAAAAAAATAAAGAAGGTTCTTTATTTTTAAAAAATAATGATCAATAATGGCAGGTCCCTTTTACCTTTGTTAGACAAAAAGATACCTGGCACATTTATATTAGTTCGTGGTGAACTTTTACAACACCAAGGAATGAATAAAGAACTAGGCTTATTTTTCTCCAAAAGACTGTTTTAAATTTAACACTTTACAAATGCTTCCTTTTTTTTTCAGGTCTTTTAACATTCCACTTTCACCAGTATATCAGTACTAAAAATTAAGTAAAATAATAAATCCATCACACAAAAGAACAGGGTGAAGAAGAATATTTCACAATACCTTAATACTTAATAAACAATGCTAAAGAAACTAGCTGAATATTAAAATGCAGATGTCAAATTAAAAAGTCTCATCTTCTAATTTTAAGATATAAATATATATTAAAACAGAGAACCTTTGTTTTATGGCGCAGGTGTCTTATGGTTTCATTTAGATCACATTTTGAGACGTGGGATGAGGAGGGTCTGGTTTCTTACTACCTTAGACAATTGCACTGTGGGTTCATCAGCACTAACATTTAAATCCATCAAATTAAAAAATAAATAAAAAAATTCATTAATTGATTAAAAAAATCCATCCTGGACAGAGGAAAGAAATGAAAATGACTGCCTGGACTAAGGATAAGGCAATTTTGTGAATTAAGAAAGATGCCACCATGTGTCTATGGATCACCACCAACAGGCACTTAACCCATGAGAGCAACAGAGTGCCCCATTCTTTGCAAACCAAACAGGAGGCTATGTCAACTTGTCAGTCTAGAAAGTAGGACACAAACCCACAAAACTAGATTTTGGTACTTAAATTGTACTTTGGCCAGTTAAGGGTGGCATTTTTGTCTCATTTGAAATCAGAACTTTCCTTACTATGATGTCTAACAAAGCATCTTCTTCTGTGAAACTTACTTTTTAATATGTTGGCACTGTACCACCAAATGCATTCAAATTTTCCAAAAAATTGGACAAGATTATGCTGACTTTCATAAAGAGACCACACATAATACTAAAAATAGTTCTCAAAAACAAACACATCACATATTGTTTAGGGTCCAATATAGTTTCAAATAGCAGCAATACATTAGAAGTTGATGAAAAGCACTAACAAAAATATTTGATCATGTAAGGATAACAAAAATTTATCCTTCATTGTTCTGTTTATAAGGGGGGGGGGGGGGGTGGGGGGAAAAAGG
>WBMV01000298.1:1853429-1909533 GCA_013396655.1 Campylorhamphus procurvoides | reverse complement strand
TGTTGGGGAAAAAATGTTTTAAATTAATAGTCTACATCTAAAAGACCTTCCAAACAGAAATCCCAATGCTTTTATAATCAATCTATAATCAGAGGTGGAGAAAATAAAGGCGGAAAAAATGAGTGAATAAATTAAATTATATCATTACATTGTACCGTGAAAAGTTATCTGAAGTAAACTAACCACTCTCTATTTAAAATTGTGCTGGTAATTCAAGTCATACTCTTTTTTTTTTAGTTTTTTTACATTGATGTTATGATACTGGATGATTGCCCAGATTGAACTAGCAGTTTATTTCTTAAATCATTTTTAATAATCATTGGACTGATTAAATAAGCAATCTTTATAAAGCAGATTCAGATAAAGTTAATTAGATCAGGCTAGAATACAATTGGCAGAAGGCAAGTAACCTTGTAGCCTATTTGTTCTCAAATTGTAGATACACATCTAAGGAATAAGTGAGGTTACCACCTGTGTACATTAGCCACAAGAAAAGTTATTTTGACAACATAGAGCCAGTAGGATATACCTCTGCACACTGCAGTTGACGCTGCCAGTCCTGATGAGGATAAACTTCTAAAGTGTTGGATAACCATCACTGCAGATTACCTGACACTGGCCAAACAACAGGTGTTTCATCGATTCCAGTCTTTATCTGGCAAAAGCCCCACAACACTCAAGAATGTTGTTCTACATAATACACTTCAAAGAAAACAATATAAACCAAAATGCTTTCTTACTAAAGAGGGATTTAAATCATTGGTGCTACCAAGGTTGATCCTTACACAGAATCAGAAGTCTTTCATAAAGATTTTGTCACCTTTATCATTCTTTGAAAAATATGGACTTTGCTAGAATTTGGGGACTTTATTTTCTTCCTCTGTTAATTAATTGGTATCTGTCAGCAACTGACTACTGAACACTTGGCAGAACAAAAGAATCCCAAATTTCTACCAGGTTCATGAATTGAATGCAAAACACAAAGTTTGGCTTGGTGGTTCAAAACTGAACTGGAATTGAAATTATTGAGCTCTAGAGCAAAACATATCAGCATTAATGAGCTGTGCATTTGTACTGTGTGTGAGGTAACACATGGGTAAGGCTAATGTGATGAAATTTTAAGCCGTAGATAAGTGCTCCCAAGTCACTCATCATCTGAACATCTGGATACACATCTCATAATCAACTGAAAATCTGTTTTAACAAATCTGCCACTGAGATGCACGTTCAAGATTTTCTCTGATGGCTGGAAATTATCAGAGTGTATCTAATCAATAACCCCTGGAAACTCAGAAGCCAGATGTTTCAGCAGGCCATCTGTGGGGAGAACTACCAGATAGAAGACCAAAGGAATTCAGAAAGGAGTCTTAAAAATAGGACCACTTTAAACAGGCATGAATAGAAGACATACTTTTGAGCTTGTGATCTGACGCGCAGGCAACAAACACCTTATATTTTTCAACATCTAGTTTTAACACAGAAACACATCTCTATATTACTCTTCCAGACAAACTCTAAACCACATATCCCCTGTATTCGTATAAGGTATCTTACAAATATATTCCATATACGTTAGCTTAGTGTACTTTGTGTCAAAGAATGTGTTTTCTGAAGATTACATTTTTCCACTTGTGTCACATGGAAATGTGATAGTTCATTAGTAATTCATTTGAACTGACTTAAGTGATTTAAACATCCTGCTTTATGGTTGTACAAGATAAGTAAAAGAACTGCAATACATCCCAACAGGAAATTTAATTAAACTGAGAAAGTTTTGTGGGTCAATTCTCCCCATAGACCTGATCAATTTATGTGAGCTTCTAGAGGACACAATCACTGCTCCCCAGCAGGAGAAAGCAGAAAGTCCTCACACAGCAAATAATTGATTGGCTAGGCTATACTTCAGTGGAAGTTAACACCAACTTACTCCAATTCTGAACTTGATTGTCTGTGTATTTACTGTGGGATCACATGGAGTAGTTATTACACTGACCTCCCTGCTTGCTGAAGTTGAGCAGAGATCCTGGCCCTTTGCCTTTTGTCTTCTCTCTCATAGTAAGGACATTCCAGAAAATTTACTCAGACTGTGGATCTTACAAAGAGCCACTAATGTGGCAGATTCTGCTATGAACATATGCTGGTTTTGCCATCTCTTTAGCAGTTTTCATTTCTATACAACCTATATGAACAAGCAGCCATAAGCCATATTTTCTACAGAACTACCAATCTTCCACTAAAGATAACACTAAGGATTTCACTTTTAGACATCTGATGACAAAAAAAAAGTGCCCAAAAATTCCGGAAAAAATTTTTTTTGTCCTCGTTTTATTTAACTATTTGTAAAAGCCATAAAGGCTTTCTCATTTTCCTTGGCAGAATAAAAAGAAAAACCACATGGCCTTTGAAAAGCTACTCATTCCTGAGTTATTATTAGGCTAGGCTATTAGTTTACTGCTCATTTGTGTGTGGATAATCAGTGTTATATACCCAAAATTGCATGTATTCCCATTTTTTCCAGTTCACATAGAGGTCCAAGCCACCACTTCACTCACAGTCATCTGTTATTCCCCTTCCATATGACAGCACACAAGAGGGGGGGAAATAAAATTAGCCTAAACCAAACAAAACATGATGAGTATTATGTGGGACATTTGTGCTTTCAAACAAGCCAGCTACTTTTTTCTGTCCAATAGGTCACAGTCCTAATGCAGCTATGTGAGCTATCTCCAGAAGAATGAAGAGGTTGTTCTTTATACAGAGGTTTCACAAAGCATTTCGTTCTGTTCCACAATCTCCTCGAGTTCCCTTTGCTATCAACAGCTTTTCAGATTAGCAAAAGAGAAGAAGATACTTATGAGCCAGAATATCGAGTTCATAATATTAACTTATCACTTTTCTCTCACCATTTCCCAAAATCCTTAGAAACAAAACAAAATTAAACTTCTTGGACCCAAAAGGCAAGAATGGACAGAGTGCTTTAAAAGAATCTTCTGGGAAACATCTGTAAAATATATAGGGAAAAATTGCCTTATTCAATTTTTTTTTCTTCTAAAGAAAAACATTATTTTATGAAAATATAAAGAGCACTTAAGAAAAGCCTTGTACTCCCTCCCCAGGTGCTTCACTTTTCCTGAGACATCTGGATCTGCTGAAGTACGTTCTTGTTGGCAGACAAGAGAAATACATGTTTTTGATTGTAAAAGTACAGCAAATTGGCAAAGATCTTGTTGTCCTGCTATATCACAGAATAAAAGCTAAAAAACCAGAAATCTTTAAGCAAAGAAATAACTATTACTGTTCACCTTCACTTAGAAATATACCAAGTGAAGCCCAAGGGCCCCGTGATTAACTAGGACAAACTGCAGACATCTGAGGAAGACACTGATGGGGAAAAAGTACATCAGACTCCACCAGAACTGTCTTCCAGTCTCAAGTGTTTTTAGGCACAAAAGCTTCCTGAAATAGCACTGCTTTCTTTGAATTTAACTGCCAAGATGGATTTTCTTCCATGAATTCCCTTGATCAAGCTTGTGGCATAAAATGATATCCACAACGTCCCATGGCAAGGAGTTAGGCAGAGTTATTGCTCACTTGAGGATTCCCAGTTCCTCGAGTAAGATGCTGAAGAGTTGTTCCAATCTCATCCTCCTCATAGTGCTTACACCTTTATGGCTTTCTGTCACCTCTCTCCAGGTTGTAGATGTCTAGTCCTGTGCCACCCTTGTTTTCCTCTTTCTTTTCCAGCCACAACAGATACTTTTGAACTAGACAACATAAAATGTATTTTAAAAAAAGTATTTCATAAGTAGGAAAAAAACCCACTGATTTCTAGAACATTTTGTACACTGAGTCTGCAGTCTACTAACACTGCTTGCTTTTTCCCAGACCTCCCTGAGAAACAGTGAAGTAATACTTTTGTAGCCTGTTTCTGGCCCAAGACCCTATTCCCAGGCACCAAAACAGATTGGCCCAGAGGCCAGCACGGAGTACTCAAGATTCAGATATTTTCTCCATCCACTTTGTTTTAAATTTAACTGGATCAAACTTCAGTTTTTATTTGTATTCTTTAGTACCAGCAGGTGTTTCTGTGGCTCTCTTCTCTGAGGCTTTAAGATTCTAAATCACTTGATGTCATCAGCAAATTTTGATACTCCACTACTACGCAAATCAGTTACTAAGATGTTGAGTACTGCAGATCCAAGCACATACTCTTGAAATATTCCAACAGAATTCAGAATTATCCAGTTTTCCAGCTTTAAAATGTTTTTATCTTAGTATTGCAGAAATTAGACTCTGATTTTCAGGCATGCAGCTTGTCAACTCCGTTAGGAAAACCAGATATAATACATTAGCCAAGTCTCCTCTATCCATAACTTCTGTTATAAATTCTTTAAAGGAGTCCAAGTATTTGAATATTCAGTTAAAAAATATCACATTTTCACTTTTATTAGTAGGCTGCTTACAGAAAGAGCTAACTTTCAGCAACATAAGTTGGACACACATTTATTTGCCAAAAAATCAACCATCTTTGAATTCAGAAGTTTGATCAGAGTTGTAAGGAAATAATCATTTCATTTTTGAGACTATCGTCAAAGTGACAAAATGTTGGCAGATGGTCCCTATAAGCTATTTCACTGAAACACCAGCTCTCACACTGCAGTCATTTCCATTTGGTCCTCATGTATTTCTAGTCCCATATCAGTAAAAAGATACAAAAATTCATTCACAGTTTTGACTGCAGTTGATGGCTTACTGTAAATAAAGTCTCAATACAATGTAAAATGAGTATGTGATTGACATAATGAAAAACAAAAGACAAGACACCACTTAGGGAATTTTTCAAGAAAGACAAAAAATGGAAACCTCTTTTATTTGTCTTCCTTGATGACAAAGGCCTACAAATATAGTCATCAGGATGCTAAAAAAAATTTATAGTTTGGAAAATAAACTCAACCAAAATAAAAAGCAAATACCAGCCAACTGGGAATCAGAGACTGAAAAATTATCATGTAGGATGTAAGAATCTTCCACTGACTGGAAGCCTGAATAGCCCTGAATGAGCTATTCATCCCATATACAATCCATATTATTTTGTTACTCTGATTTTTTTTAAAAGGTCTCAAATGGAATTTCTTTTGCAAAAAGTGGCAAGAAAACATTATTTACGTATAAATAAAAAGAATGCATTTTCAAACAAATGGTCACAGTTCTATGTTAAGTCCCCAAAAAGAGGACTGAAGTGGCTTTATGTCTCAGAATGATGTTTGTATCTCTACCAAGAGAGCATCACACTTGTTTCTTGCACTAGTCAAAGCACCAAACATAAACTTGGCTGACCTACTTTCAAGAATTTACTCATAGTGGAGTGTGTTCCTTAGTAGCCTTCTTTGTTCCTAGTAAAAGTCAGTCAAATATATTAAATACAAATCATCAACACAATAATTAGTCTGTTTCCTCAACAGACTTCTGCTCCCTGAATTCTGTAGCAGAGAAGTGGCACAGAATGTGCCATCTTTACCTCTTAAGGCCCCCCAAATAATAGTCTATTGTATTAACCTCAGCAGTTACCCCAGAAAAGGTCCATTTTAATGATGTAACTGCAATGATACATCATTACTCTCAGGAAAATAAGCATACTTTTACATTTATTTGGTCATCAACTGCTACCCGTTCTGGTCTTTATGATGTTCCCCGGTTTTCTCCAGCAGTTCAAGGACTGGGTTGAACCTTCAGTCATTTCAGAAGTGACACTGAAAACAAGGACTTAATTCAGGTCTAAGAGACAAATTGCTGCATTGGTTTGCAAATGAGCCATTTTCTGTCCTTCCTTTGGAAGTTCCATGAGTCCCAGAAAGAGATAGACATCTCCAAACACTAGATGTAGGTGCAGAGATCACCCTGGAAGCACTAGTGCCTTCTCTCAGAAACACCAGTTCAGAACAGTATCTGTGAAATCAAGACTGTTTCATTTCCCTATAGATACTGGAACCCTTTTCCTGTATGCAATATTAAGCTAATTATTATAGCCTGTATCTTGTTCATAGTATCCACCTTATAAAATTAATTACGTAGCTTCCTAGGTTTCTTGTATTTTGAAGAAGTGCTTTAAAATATTACAAACTGTGACCCCTTTAAGTTCAGTAATGTAAAGTCTAACTCTTCAGGTACTGTCAAAATGCAACAGAGAGACCTGGGTGAGGTTCCAGAGGACCTCAAACATTATCTGCCATGGCCAGCCACACTAAAATGCCAGTGAGAAAGGGGTCCATGACTTCCAGTTTACATCAGTTATCACCTCTCTTCTCTGCTCTTGCCAACCAACCCAATGTGGTGCTTGTACCTCTGCAGTTCAGAGCCTTTTTGCTTAGACACATCACTCATTATCACACAGTTCCTCTCTTTGGCACTGGCCTTCCTCATCCCAAATCACTAGTTGCTTCTATTTTCTTGAGGTCTACAAGCAGTATAACCTACCTCTTTGGTTGTATCTCACAGAGACAATAAATCTTGAAAGGATTCCTGAAATAGCTCTTTCAATTTGCTTCAGCACTATTTTTTAACAGAAAGAAGACCAAAGATTCAAAATTTAAATTTGAAAATTTAAAGAAGTTTATTATACCCAACAATAGACATTTACCCAAAATGGAAAATATTCCCCTTGCTGATCTAGACTCATGACACTCAGCTTTTTGTGATGACAGTACCAAGGGATGTTACTCAGTTCTCTCAGCCATACTAAATCCTAAAGTCATCTATTCTAACTGCAGCCCCTCTGTTGTTAATAGTCAGTGAGGAGGTCTGCTGTTAGCTAAAGGGAAGGATGGCTCTCAGAGACCAAATTAGGTCCGACTGCTATACTTTACTGCTAGTTCTGGTGAGTGTGTGGTGTTAATAAGGAGACCCTCTTCTGGACTATCACAGTCCCACCTTCCTACACCCCAACCCCTATTCATCATCCCCCTCACAGATCCCCTTTTCCACTCTGCCACCTTTGACTTTTACTTGCTCAGCTAAGGAGTTTTGAGCTGGCTTTAATCTCAGTAATGACTAAGACTGGAATTTGATAGTTCAAGCCAACACAGGCTCACCCCATTCCAACCCCATTTATTTCTGTTTCCCTGCACATACAGTACAGGTTATGAAAGATCTAACAAGGTCAAAACTCAATATAATATCATTGAAAGGAGTGATAATAGTTTTTCTGATCTACCTTCTTCCTTTATTTTTAGTCTACCTTAGGTGCAGTTAGTTAGACATGAACTGCTTGCTACATGAAGCAGAAATGAAGCATCTGGCAGCAGATTTAATGCAATATTTTTAAACTGAGAAATTCTACATAACCGATCTCCCCACTGAATTCAAAGGGCAGAAGAGCATGTATTCACCAAGAAGTGTACATATTTATCAGATGTTTCTGCAGATGTCTGAAAAAGATATGTTCTTCAAACTACATGTAACTGTTATAGTGGGAATGCCAGTCTTTGTGCTGTGCTCGGGCACTGAACACAGCTGTGAATAGTGGTCTTCTATGGATATGAAAGAAATCAAATTATATCTCCAAGACTGTGTAAAATTCGGTTTTCATCAGTATAAAATTTCAGTAAAACTTAATAATGTAGAAAATATAAAGTGTCTCTTGAAGACACTGAAGTCAGAAGATGTTGTATATCCATCAGTAGCCAAATTCATGACACTATTATATTGGAAATCAGATAAAATAAGCCATTATAGGCAAAAAATGCTTTGAAATTAAAGGAAAAAATATTAAATTCACAATTAGCTATTTTGTGCACTTCAGATTCCAGTAAACACCTTTCTAACAGTTTTCACTAATTATCTGCTGATTATATTTTATCAGTATTTTTAATATATATTACTAGCAAAAGCAATATAAAAAATTACTCTAGCATGTTCCAACACTTTAAATTCATATATTAATTTAATCTGCTGTGGATAAACATGTACCAATGAAGAGATAACCAGACCCAGAATTAAATACTTCAGATTGTATCAAAGTTGCAGGAAATAATATAGTCATGTGGAACTGAATTTGAAGGATGGTGTTGTGGACAAATTATATCACTGCATTATCTGTAGTGTACATGGCTATAAAATCACACATTTGAAAAATTAAGTCTAGTAGATAACTTCAGATTTTAAAGCAACCACCATAAATACCAGGCTATATATCATATTAATTCCTTTTCCCACTTGAGTCAGAGTATCACACATGTTTCATATTACAATACTTGCACACATTAATTGCCTTCTAAGGCAGTTTAAATTGTCTGGTTAGGAGTAGATAGCACAGTCTGAGGTTCTTCAAAATAAAACTTCAGGGGGATTACATTCTCTTTGGATTTTGAATTATTTTCATGGAAATAGAAGAGATGTTATAGAAAAGAGAATTTTGAGGAGAAAACCAGTTTTATTTTCCATTAAACAGATGCACCACATTTTGAGAGCAAAATCAGAATAGATCTGATAGAACAGCAGCACCTAGTACTCTAGACATTACTTTCATGTCCATTGGAATATAGTATTTTATCACCGTTCCTTGAAAGTTCACATCCAGTAGAAAGCTAGAGGTAGGCAGGTAAAGAGAAACTGGGAGAAGATAGATCTCTGGGGAAAGGGAGAATAAAATTGTTGTGTTGACTCATACCAGCATTGCTCAACCAAGAATATCATAGGTATCACACAATAGAAAGCAAGAAGCTTCACAGAGATACTACCCAGTTTTCTGAACAGTAACCACATCTATGTCACAAACCTTTAGGCTGTTTGCCTAAAATTATTCAATCTCAGAGTAAAGAATTAGCTGTCCAGATGAAAAAGTGCACCGGAGACAAGATTATCCGTATAGAACTGCTGTGTAGTGTTCTGGGCATATTTTTAAAATCTCATATTAGTTCATTCGCTTTGTGCAACATATCCCAAGTTGCTGGATGAACATATCACAGTTTTGTCAAATATCCTAAAAACTGCAATTTTGTCACAGCACGTAAACTAGATCAAAAAGCACACAGCCCTTATAACATGACAATAGAAAAGATTTAAAGCTGTTGCATGAACACTTCTTTGCTCGTTGCAACATCAGCAAGGAATTTAGGAAACATCATACTCATGCCAGCACATTCAGTACTATCCCTACACTGTATATAACCCTGTAGTCAAAAAAGGGGGATAAGTAAGTCAAAATTGCCATATCTATCACATATTATTTTCTCCACTTCCCAACAAAGAACTAGCTAGCAAAAACCTTGCCAGTGCAATCAGAAGCCTGTAAGATCTCACTACCTACACAAAAATCCCAGTTTTAAATATGGATGATAAAAGTTTTGACTAACAATACTGGCTTGTGCAGTATATAATTTCAGGCAAGGGGAAGCAGAGCTTGTTTTACATTTTCACTCCAGTTTCTATCAAAAAAGGTCCTGCAATGGAACAGATCAGACTTGGGGCTGTGACCTTCAAGCAGGAGGTGATACATAAAATGGCAGCAAACTGCTTTAACAGCAGGCCTTGAATACATGATCACTTGATCTGGTACCCAGGTGCAGTGTAGCAGCAAGCTGACTGAGGTCAAATAAGGAGTTTCTGCCCAATGTGGAAATTCTAGAATGTATTGAAGATACATTCTACAATAATTCTGGGAAATGGTAATTTCTACTTTTCTAGGAATTGCTTATGACATACAGGTCCTATATGCATTTTAAAGTTCTCACAATGGGTAAGGAAGTTCAATTTCCAATTGATGCTGCTGGGATATGAATGTTAGTGTGTGATAGCAATTACTGCATAATTATTTTCAAAAGTGATGATGAAGTAGATTTATTCTTTTTTTTTAATAACTGATGCTTTACCCACCTCAGACAAAGCGTTTGTTACAATGTCATAAAGGCAAAACATAGTTCATTCTCTAAATATGCTAAGAAACACTTTCTATTGCACTTTCTTACTGCTTTACTGCAGTTTTGTGTTCCCAAACCATAAATTCTTTTATGCATACATAAGTACTTAAACCAGACCTACATACATTGCAAAATTTTAAATATAACGAGAACATCAATATTTGAAACAATGACTAAAACCCACTCAATCAGTTAAGCTTCCTAACTTACAGCAAAGGATTGTCTCAGCAACAGAAACTATTGAAGGCAGAGGACCAAATTTTATCCAGTACTAAACATTAAATAAAGAAAACATAGGAAATCCCATTCATGGAAAGATGTGACTATGATTAGCAAACTCTAAGAAGCCTCAGGCATTATGGTTGTTTGCATAGAAGATGTATTTAGCATCAGGCAATACAGAATAAAAGGTCCCTTGCTATTGCTGTGTTGCATTACTGTCTGTCTTGCCTTTGTTCTCCTCTGCACTTTATTCCTCCATACTGACTTTCAGACTATTTAATAATAGCGATTTCCATAGTTTCTAATTGTTAGATATAGGACAGAAGGCACTATTCACAGAGAAACAACATTCACCTTCAGCTTATCATCAGGATCTCATTGCATTATACAGTATTGCTGTCATCAAGTAAAGGAAAAATAAACAGTATAAGAGTAGCAAAAAAGCTTGTTGCTATTACTATAGAGTCTATGTGAATGGAAAATATACAATGTAAGAGAAAAATGTTTTCTCTTGGTGGTTCAGATAAGCTTGCACCATATTTCATGATCTGTTAGTGGCAGCCAAAAGTTATATCCCCTCAGCCTGTGTCAGTTAACTAAACTGTTAACAGGAAACTATACAGAAATAAAATATAGAGGAAAAGAAAACCTCTTATTTTTCTAAATTCATTAACTAGACTAAACTCATTCCTTGTTCTGCTAGATTTTGCCAACATGATCTATCTTCAAGGCCTCTGCTAGAGAACAGTGGCAGACAGGCAATATCTTGCTCTGCAGATTTAGCACAGCCAGAAAAACAAGAGGTTAAACAGCCTGAGAGGTAAGAAATCTAGGGACTGCAGGGTACACAATTTCAGTAC
This sequence comes from Campylorhamphus procurvoides, assembly GCA_013396655.1. Lineage (NCBI taxonomy): Eukaryota > Metazoa > Chordata > Aves > Passeriformes > Dendrocolaptidae > Campylorhamphus > Campylorhamphus procurvoides. The sequence continues at coordinate 1,898,537 of WBMV01000298.1, read as the reverse complement.
ATCTCTGCAAGAGCATCTACCAGCAAGAATCCTTCCTTGAACACACCTGGCCAGGAGCAAACTCCTTCAGATGTACTGGCAGCACTCCCTCACCACTGAGCCCACATTGGCACAGCTCTCTGCAGAGCAATTTTATTGCCTTGTGACAGAGTATGTCAAGGCCTTTTATTTTGCTAATGAGTTCTGTATGTCTGTTTTAGTAATTCTGGATGCTGTGCTGAAATGGAAATTTTGTTTCTCAATTATTGTTAATTTTTACTTGGAACATCTCTGCAAGTACTTTTGATCCAGGTGGAAAGAGGTAATCACTCTAAAGGGTGACCTCAATCTATCAGGAAACCAGCTTATTTTTAGACTGTGACTGTTAGTTGTGTAAATGATATGGCAAGTTGAGCTTGCAGTTTCCCAAAGAATCCATCAGAGAATCATGCACTAGCAAAGCAGCATAAAGTTAAGACAACCCCTTGGCAACAAGACAACTACCAAACTAAAAGGAAAAGAAACACATGTGAAAAAAAAATCATCTTGTGTATGCTGTCATGCAGCTCTAAAATAGAGTAATAATTCAAAAGCCTGGGCATTATGGAGAATAGTCACCCATAGCAACCAACAGCACTGTCAGGTAAAATGGTTAGGTAATATCAGCAGTGCATCAGCAGGCAGCAAGAAGTCACTCTAATGAAGTCACTATGTCAGATGTTCACAGACAAAATGCCACCTCTAAACGTTACTATAAAGAGCATGACTATGTTTGGGACACCAGCACTATGGCTACCAAGCTTACTCAGAGGTCACACATGAGCACAGTCCCCACTTCCTCCTGTGGCTGCCATCAGCTCTCAGTTCCCTGATCATCTCTGCAAGGCAAACCACAATAAAAGGTGCTGCTTGTCATGTCCCAGTAGAAGAAAGCCTGGAACATGAGATTTGGTTCCATTAACTCTTCATGATTAACATGATTCCTTTCCTCACAACCTAATTTTGACTCAGAAAACACATTACCATCATGTGTGATGACAGCACTTGAGGGAATTCTCATTGTCAGTACTCAAGTCTCTGAGTTGTGGATGATCTCTGAGGGTTTCTCCTCCATAAGCATAGTACATAAGCTAGCAAAGCATTATGTCTTCTCTCATCAGCCAGGTGAAGCTTGTTCTTCAGGTCAGTGTCTCAGAAAGCCCAGAGAAGAAAGCAGCAAGGCACTATAAAGGCACAATTTTCCACTGGTATGTGATAAAGATATGTTGTCACTACAATTGTCCTCCTGGGACTCTGAGATTTTTGTTCTGTAGAGAGCAGAAAGTCACTACAGAGGATAAATAGATGGCAAGAAACACATACCATCAAGTGTTCTAGATCTTTGTATTCACACCTATTTCCTTTCCTGTTTATGGGCACAAATCCTCTCAGGAGACCTGTCTTCTGCTGCAGGGGTGAAGCACAACATCTCTCAGTCCAACCAAACACTGCTCTTTCAAGGAACGTAGCTGCAGTACTATTTTCAAATCAGTGTACTGTCAGAGCAGCATAGCAATAATTTGTATCATTGTTGCTTGTTTTCCCTATTTTCTGCACTTGTGAACTGGATGGAGTAATCGGCTTACCACAATAGCAGTAAGCTATTCATTAAAACAATTTAAATCCATGCTGGTGCAGCACACAATGCAGGAGCTCTGCAAGAAGTACCAGTGTTTATAGCACCTGAGTCACAGGCTAAAATAAGCTTCAAGGAAGGAAGCGGCAAATGTTTTATGATAAATACCCTACACAGACACACATTAAAAAAAAAAAAAAAGAAAGTATCCTGTTCAGCTAAGCTGAACAGTAAGTTGGCACCGACATGACCCTGAAGTAGTGATATTTGTTCCAAAACAGGATGGTGTCTCAAGGACAGATCTTTTCTGATGTCAGTGGAAAGGGGGTCAGCTGCTGAGAAGTTCTCCACCTCTGCTTTCTCCTCTTCACTGTTAAGCATTCAAAAGATGTTGGAAAAAAACCCTCCAATCTTCATATCTGCACTTTCTAAATTTAATTATTTTACCCACACCTGCTTTATGGAATGATGTCAGAAACATATGAGGCCATAGTGCAGCCTAGGCTCACCCAGCTGGATAAACTCTGTTACTAAGCAAAGTGGATGCTAAATTCTCCGAAAGAAATCATAAGAGTAAGCTACAACACAACGCATAGTCTGTGAAAGGTGTCCTTATTGATAGCATGAGTTCAGCTGCATAGGTCCTTACAGCCTGCAGCTTCTGGTCCATAGCTCTTCTTCCTTCTGAGTTTTTCCTGCTGCTCTGAGCTCCATATTACCTGTGCTGAAGTCTATAATGAATTAAGGATATATATCACACCTGTTGCTTTCACTATTGCCCTCATAAATTACTGCAAGGGACTACATGTACTGCTTAAGCCTGTAACACTATTTGCAGAAGCCAATAAAGAAAAAAAAAATATGCAAAGGGACAGTGAAACTAATGGTGAATGACAGAGCTTCCTTCTGCCATACCTGACTCCTAGACCAAGCTAAAGCAGAGGAGCATCTTTTGTTTCTGACTGTGCCATCTTAGAGCTAATAATCCTATCTGGAGGTTCTGGCTTGGTTGTAGTCTATACACTGACTGAGATCATTTTACCATCAGTCCAGGGGCTCTGTTCACATTCCAGTAGAGCCTGAGTGCAAACTACTGTAGCACAGACTATCAGGAGGGCATGCCCTCAGCTTGAAGGCAAGTAGGCTAATCTGACTGTCAGTATGTTTGAAAATTCTTCTCTTGAAAGGATGATGCCCCATTATCTCTGCAGATTAATCCACTATTCCCATCTTCCAATTTCATGCTATGAAGCAAGAGTACTCCATTCACATTCAGACAGAAAAAGCAATGAGGAAAACTGTATCAAATAAGAAAGCTGGGATTCACATAATATCTTAAAAAGAAATAATAAAGAAAAGCAAACAAACAAACAAAAAGTAACCAAGAAACAACAATCCAACCATAAAACCAGACCATAAAGAGTTCTACTCTTGGTCACTCTGCTTCTCTGCAAGCTAATCCTTTTCTAGCACAACATGTATGACTTTAAAGCAATTTCTAAGTTTCCTGAGCTGGCATATCATTCTGACATTGACAGATGTCAGGTCACGTTGTTAGGCTTTCATAGAAATGGCTAAAAACTACTGATATTTGTCAAGGTGTATAGAGAACAATTCCATTGCATGAAGTAATTCAGGCATGAATTCAAAAAGGCACAGAACTAACTTGCGCTTTTAAGTCTTTTCTCAAGGAAGTTCACAAAGATATCGCAGCTCTGCTGTATTTCCAACAGGTTCCAGAGCTATGTTCCTGCCACAACAGTTATTTCTGTTTTCCAAGGAGGTTATTTATAGAAAAGGAGCATTTTTCAGTTATACTTTTTTATCCCAAGTCCTGTTTCCAAAATTCTATTTCTTTTCCTCAGTAAAACGTGCACAAGCATGACAATGTTGCATTTCCTTTTCAGAAATGAAGCATACATTGGCTGGATCTCATGGAAACATTGAGAGGAGAAAGCAATAAGTCAGAGCAACTGATGCAGTAATGAGAGGTTTGAAGAAAGTGTATTTTTCTGATCACAACAAGACCCTTTTAAAAAAGCAAAATAAACTGAAAAAGGTCTTGCTTTAAATTTCCAGATACTATTTTTAACCTGCCTGTATGTTTTGCCTAACTGCTCTAGCATTTGTGTAGGTAGCACAAACATGATATAAGGCACATCGTGTCCTGGTTTGCAAAACACTCATGCAGTACACTCAGCAATTAATTTAATTTTTCTTACCCATAGATTCACTGCTTGAATCACATCCCTGGGCTTCTGCTTTCATATTCCATACCTAAATGCTGGTACAGCTTAGTCAGAAACTAAGTGACCCGTGCACATTGCTGACAAACCACTGTGGATTCCAGGGAATACACAAGTCAGCTTGTATGTCCTGGTTCATGGATTATGCCTGCATGGCCTAGGGCACTTACACAGAATATTTATTGTCTCAGCAAACCAAAACAAAGAGAAAACTGCAGTCTTGCTAAGGAATAAACAGCTTTGTTACCAGCACCTTCCAGCACAGAGAGTGACAGAAGAGGCTGCAAAGTCCTGGAAAAAAAACATTAGGCTCCAAGAGCACAAAGACATTGTTTGGTAAAAAAATTTCTTGAAATAAGCCAAAACACAACATAACCAAAGCTCCTGGTGTTAAATATATATATTACTTTTTTTGCCCAAACCTTATTTAAGCAAACTGACAACTACAGACAGAATTAGATGCACCTTAGACAGCACCTGCATTTTCCTGGGACCAATTACTACCAGAGACATCACATCAAAATTGTCATTTTATACAGAAAGGCTTTTCTCTGATCACTTTTGTGAAAGCTAAACATGTCCCAAGGGGCCATATTCAGACCTGCTAAAAAAGTGCTTATTGCAGTACTTAAAACATGTGCTCTAGTCTGTACAAAAGCATGCAGGATCATCATGCTGTCTGAAGGATATTCATAATGCTTTGACATGCAGAGCACTACATAGGTACATTCAAGAGGAAAATGGCAGATATTTCAGTAGCATCTGAACTCCCTGGAGCCAAAATCATGTCCATATGAATTTTCATCCACCTGAGACTTGGGATATCCCCACGTATCCCAGCTGATACAGAACCATGACCAGAGGAGGTAGAGATGGCAAAATTTGCCTTTTTTCATCATGGTGGTTAGAGTCTTCATCCAGGCGTGAAATGAAAACAATGGCTTCAACTTCTGTTAGCCTGAGGAGATTCAGACCCATAACACCTGTTTCTCACATCTTCTTAGGGCCTGTGGTATTCTTGGCTGATGCATTTTATGAATCTTTATTTAAACCATTGACCAGAGCTCAGCCATGAACTCAGGGTTCACTCCAACAGAAGGCTAAAATTCAATACACACTGATAAGAGAGATCACATTTATCAGACCCTGTAAGACTTGAAATTAACCGCAGTAGAATTTGCCTAAGCTTTTCATAAGGTTTGAAGTCCTGTAATAGGAAAAACTGACAGTCCCATTGTGACTTTTTGCTTCAAAGAAGAAACAGTTTTACTGATTTACTATTAGTAGGCTCTTAATTACATTTTGATGAAAAGCCTGTTACAAAAGCATAAGACATGATATGTATTACTTGTCTGCCTCAATTCAAAGACCCTTTTTATACCAAGAGACGCAAGCAGAACTCAAATAAGAGTACATTTCAAGATATTAACCTAAGCCTGTTTGTGTAAACACAGAGAAATTAAAATAAGCTCTCGATAAGAATATTTAAAAAAAAAAAAGAAAAAGAAAAAGGTGACTGAGTAACTTCACAGATTTATAAGTTTAATTCCTTCTTAGCAGTAGTCCTCACATATTGTAACTTGAAAAAAACGTTGTCCTTTCATTGTGATATGCTTCAGAGTAAGCATTTCCATGAGAAAACTCCAGCATCAGGTCACATACGCAGCAGACAGCAACATCTGCTCACTCCTGACACCGCCAGATGTAGCTTCCTTACTTCTGGTACTGAAGCTTGACTCTTGCAGATCACTTCAGGGGACATTGGGAAGAATAGGACTTGGAAAAGAACTCCTGGTTTCAGCCTACAGCAAGTCAAATTGGGCAGGGCCCAGTTTCTCCCCAAATCATCACTCATTTTTCCCTACCTGTCTCTGCACCAGTGTGAATATCAGACCTTTCAGTTCTTAATAGCACGTGTTTTACATCTGCTGATCTGAAAAAAACCACAGGAGACTAATCAACCCTATATTCTTCTCCCACCATCCCAAGTGTAATCAGTCCTGTAATTGACCCTGACAAGCTTCCACATCCTTTCAGGTAGTTGTAGAGAGTCATAAGGGCCCCACTGGGCCTCCTTTTCTCCAGATTAAACACCCCCAGCTCCCTCAGATGCTCCTCCTAAGACCTGTTCTCCAGACCCTTCACCAGCTCTGTTGCCCTTCTCTAGACACACTCCAGCACCTCAGTGTCGTTCTCGTGGTGAGGAGTCCAGAACTGGACGCAGCACTCAAGGTGTGGCCTCACCAGTGTAGAGTACAGGGGGACAATCATTTCCCTAGTCCTGCTGGCCATGCTATTTTTGTTACAGACCAGGATGCCTTTGGCCTTCTAGGCCACCTGGGCACACTACTGTATGAGAAGGTGCAACCTGTACCCATTACCTGTCACCTGGATATGATCACAGCAAGCAAAACAAGAAAACAATACAAAACACACAGAGATATTCTTTCAAGCTTTCCCTGCAGCTTGCTGGGGAGAGTGGAGCAGAGAAGTTACTATGTAAATAACAAAAGACAAGTGAAGCAAGAGAGGGAAAGCACTCCACTCCAGTGAGCAGCAGGCACAGCCCCCGGCAAGAGGTGCTGCTACAGAACAACCCACTGACCCAAAACAAAGGCTGTGAACAGTGAGAGCTTGACAGGGCCAGCCTGCTCATTGAAAATGCTTTCTTCCAAGTCAGAGTTCCAGGCATTTTAACAAGGGATAAAATAAGACCAGAATACTTATTATTTAGAGTAATATTAAAAAAAAAAAAGAGGCTAGTTCATATATCTGCAGAAACGGATATAATGCTTCATGCTACTCAGCCCACATATGAGATTAACAAATTCAAGTTTGCCTCCTAACTTTTTACTGTGGTGCAACTTTTATCTTATGTTTTACAGACATTTTGGGGTTTTTTTGAAGAGGCACTTAATCTACCCATGGAGCATGGGAGGAAGGCAGCAGACAGTAAATGCAGGACTTGAAATAATGTGAACCTTTCCCCTTGTGCAAGAAATGGACAGACAACAAACTGACCTCTGTGACAACATAGATGTCATAGAATACCCTGAGTTGGAAGGGACCCACAGGGATCCAACTCCTGGCGCTGCACAGGACAGCCCCAAGAATCACACAGTGTGCCTAGATGTTGGACAGGGGAATGGTGCAGGAAATACTCAAGGGAGATAAATTATATATTTTTGTCCTCTCTTCCAGTAGCAGGTCCTCTTTCTGTGGCTTGAACATAGACTTTCCCCTCATTTTTCACTCAGCTCTCTCAGTGGCACTATTCAGATATACTTCTCGCGTGATATACAAAGTGCCCATCAAGGCGGGGCATAAAAAGGCAGCCTGGGAATCAATGGACTATTATTCAGGGTAATTGAGACAACATGTTTGTGCTAAATAACTATTTTAAGACTCTATGATTCAATTTGATATTGTTTCTTGTTGAACTTGTAGCCTTTCACTCCACCCTCTCCCTCTTGGTAGTGCTCTGACTGAAGTCACTTGGATCTCTGCCATAGCATATATGGACTGCAAGCAATGGTGTAGAAAAAAAAGTACAGAAATCTTCTGTGATGGAAGAATTTGGCATCCTTTTCAAGGAGAAATAGAATAATTACCAACTTGGAATTTGAATTTGAGTTTCTAGAAGCTGCTGCCCACATTCTTCTCCAACCTTTGATCAAATACAAAAAAAAAACAATCTTGATTTAAATAGTACTGCTTATAGAATCACAGATTTGCTATAAGAAGTGTCTCAGGTCTGGAATAATAGACATGTCAAACTTAGGAATGAAGTTTACTGGCATATGTGAAAAAACTAATATAGTCTCCATACTTGGTCTGCTGCCTCTTAGCCAGTGCTGTGATAGTAATCACTCATTTTCAAACACTGTCAGCATTTTTACTTAAATATTACAGAAATCAAGGGCAGGAGCACTAGAAGACCTCAGAATTTATTATTTGTGTTCAGCTTCTATATATAATAATAAATGTTTTTAAGGCATGCCTCCCCTTCCTTACCTTCCAAGTAGTACCTTCCTTTACGATTCAGTATGGAAGCCAGAGAGAGGAAAGTCATATCCTTACTCACATTTCTAGATGTTTGTCTTTTCTTCTCGGCCTTTGGTTTCCAATTGCATCAGTTTAAGAAATATCAAGAAATAAAATGCAGAGAGATATGAGAAAGGCACTTCCTAGAGCAAGAAATGTATGTAAAACAGTGTTTCTATACACAAAGAAAATGAGAATTTACCAGTCTTCTCACCAGTTCACACATAGCAATCTGGTGAGATGGGAGTGTACTCCACACACAGAACTTTCTAACCATCATAGTTTTAACATGTGGTAGAAAAGCAATGAAAGAATAAATTGTACTCCTTTGTTGCTTCAGTGAGATTATTTTGATGTAAAATGCTAGTAAAAATTTCTTTCAATACCTACTGTTTCTGAGCACAGAGACAGAGGTCTGGTTTGAAAGAACTGACTTTACAAAACCATTTTAAATGTTACTTTTAATAGGGTAACACTGACTCAACCTTCCCTGTCTCACTAAGCCTTCACCACATCTTATTTGCTTGGCAAATATAAATAAATTATGTTAATTTTGAAAGACTGAAGAAAGTCAGAGAAAGGAACTGTGAAGTTTGATAACTTTAAACTGTATAACAATAGGTTATACACAGAGGGAAGAGCAGTGAAGATCTGCGACTTTATTGTAAACAAAATAATTTAGAGAAATCCAGTCAGCCAGAAGACACCCACATGAGTGAAAATTACAGATTGAAAACATAACTGGGGGAGAAAGGGTGTCAAAGAAAATATTATAGAACAGTGTTCACTAGTGAGTATTAGTAATCTCTCATGACTTAGAATAATCCCAGCTCCACATGATGCCAACTACATGAAAGGCTAAAAGTGACAGCTAGTTGGATCACTGCACAGGTTCCAGGTGCCTTATATTTATCTCTGCTTCAAAATATGCATGAAGCTGCAATTTAACAACTGATCATTATCTTAGACTCAGATGTTCCAGTGGGCTCATTTCCTTTCAACTCTTCAGCCACCCCTTTTAGGTACATCTTCCCATATCCCTCAGCCAAGAGAGAGTATTCTAATCATCTGTTCTGATCCCCTGGATAAGACATGCCCATGTACCAGCTCACCAGGAACTGAAATGCATGCCCTGAATTCTTCACTGTGACAAATCTTCCGAAAGCCTAGTATTCCCTCATTAATGAAAGCATCTCTGGATTGTATGCTGCTGTTCTGCAACCGGCACTTCACAGAATTCATCTGATACTGTTACTAAACTCTCTTGGGAAACTATACAGAAAGTTTTAAAAACGCTGATCTTTATCTCTCCAGAACTCCTGAATTAACAAAATGTCTTGAGGCAGATGGAAATCCTGTGTCCCAAAGCAGCAGTCTGATTCAACAGAAGGAGGACTATGCAAAAGAAGGACACAAAAAAACCCAAACAAACTAAAAACCCAAAACCAAAACCAAACAAACCAAAAAAAAAAGACAACAGCCAAAGTCCTTGATCTAATACATGGAGACTTGGGCTGGACTTGATGAATGCCTAATAGCCTGTGAATTTAAAACAACAAAGGTTTCATTTAGAAATCTTTCTGTTGGCACCTACAATAAAGCCAGTTTTGACTCTAATTGTCATGCTATGAAATGCAGATCCATACAAGTAGAGAATTCATTTTTCAGTGCAGTATCTAAGAATCCAAATGGCAGAGGTTAGCACAGAGAATTTGGAAAAAATTTAGCTCTGTGACTGGAAACTGGGTAAAATAATACATTCTTACCACAGATGTTATTATTACTTAGCAATTAATGGATAGAACACAAAAATTTTGGGCACAGTTTACTTAATGCAATCTTCTGAATACCTTAGTCCAGTTCTTTCATCTACCTAGGTACAAAACATTCTTGCAGATCACATGAACAGCAAGAAAACTATTTTCCAGATCTACAATTAATGACATGGGTTGGGTTTTGGTGTAACAGGTAGAGCCAAGACAGAGAAAGTGCTAGTGCCTCTCAGAGCAGCTTCTGTTCTAAATTAATCCCCAGGAGTTCTTAAATTGCTTGATATATCAAGAGAGCTATAAAGGTAATTCATCCTTTCCGAGTGCTGCTGACTTCAAGGCTGTAGCAGCTCTCAGCAGGATGGCATTTATATTTCATCAAACAGGAATTGCATTTTCAGTTACAGTTTTACCTACCCCCCGAACACTTAGAGCATGATCCTGTGAAACTGTGATTGATTTCTGCAAGGTGAGAGACTAATCCCAAGAGAAACCGGAAGTATCTCTATGTGGCACATTAGGACTTGAAGTTTTGGTTGTGATCCTGCATGTCTTTTACCAGGGAGATAGTCCACTTTGATGGCTGAACTGCCTAAGCCTTCTTTGTATCACTGAAGAGGGATTCTCATTCAGCCCCAGCTCCTGCTGCCAAAGTCTCATCAGGCGTTTATTCTAGCAAAGAAAAGCTATCAGTATTATTTCACAGACAATCTGGATCAGCAAACATATATATTGCTCATTACAAAATTTAAGAACACTGACTGGAAAACAAGACAGATTTTTTTTTCCTTATTCCTTAGCTTCTTACCCACCAGAGGTGTTCTTTTCACCACATTGGTAGTTTTCCAATCACTGATCTGTTCAATACATTTGGAAAAGGTTTTTCTTTTTTCTTCTTGAAAAAGTCACTTTGACAGAATTTCACTATTAAAATTTCAATTGCTTACAAAAATTATTTTCTTCATATAGTTATTTCTTATCTTTCACTGCCTTCCTCAAAATGTTCAACTGCAATAACAGGTTATATTTTTCCATAACATGTAAAGGCACACACCACAAAATCTTACAGACTCTGCCTTCTGCATTCACCTTGTCCCCTGCCAACCTGAAGGAAAACTCTACTTTTTTCTCTATGTCTACACAAACCTTTAATAATTGCTCCACTTCAACTAAGTCACATCTTCCCATTTCATAGACTATTTATTCTTCTTTGCCTATTGGTGAACAACGTGGTCTGTTTACAGAACTCAATACACCTTACGTCATGACTGGCTGAGGAAAGGCTTTTAACACCCATACCTTTCCACCTGTAGTTGTATAGATTATATATTTATTAAGTTCCCTAAATGGACATAACATTACTGACCAAAGCACACATAAGATGCTATTGCAGAAAGACTTAGAGAACAGGCTCCATACCCAGAGATCTAGGAAGCAGATGGGAGGACACAAGAGTGAGAAGGGCAGTCAGCTGTAAGATGTGATGGGAGTAAACTGCAATTAACTGTTTTGAGTGTGCCTCCAGGTGTTCCCACTAAATTGAAAGGGCTAGAACTATGCTGAAGGAATGTTTCTTAAAGGGAGTAATTTTGTATTAATTAAATGTATGAACTAAAAGAAAAGGAAGAAAGCTGTCAGAGGAGAGAAGAGTGCAGAACTATGTCTGAATGTCATTAAGTATCCTAAAAAGGTGGTGATACTGATTCTCAGGATTTACAAAAATGAACAGAAGATACAGCAGCATATTCTGTAGATTTCTTTGGTTATGCTTACCTTCACTATTATCTTGTTTTTTCTATCATTTTTATTATAGTTATGTTTAGAAAATTTAATATGACTTACACTTCAGGGAAGGACCTGTGGCACTTCTCCATATAGCTACTTCTGCCTCCTGCTTTCTAAATGAAGACTTTGCCTGTAGCTGTGTTCTGAGAATCTCTATTAGGAAAGGGAATAGGTCATGTTTAGACAGGGACTTTCAAGTTTATTAGTAGAACTCTTTATATTCCATATCCCCAACAAATTCTGAAGTGTAGTGAACATGCTGAAAATACAGACTTTTGAAATATTTTGTGTCCCTGTGCTAAGGTCACAACGGAACGCTATTTTTTGAATACCTTCAATTTAGATACATGATAGCATTCCTGTTGAGACATTGGCTCAAAAACTACTCTGGGTCCTGAGAAATTCAAATACAAAGACAGAAGAGTGGTTGGTATACATGGAGTTTGCAGTTAAAACCAGTTTAATCAAATCTACCTCTATGAATCATGTGTATCAAGTGTAGGTCTTCTCCAGGTCATTCATAAAGGTGTTAAACAAGACAGTCCCAGGTGCAGGAAAAGTATATTCCTTCCAGTTGTTGCCATTAATGAAAAAGAGGAAAGAAGACATGGTTTGGCACACCTGACACAATTGCTGGCCATCAGAAAGGTCTGGAGATAACATAAGGTGTGCACTTACAGAGAGCTTTACAGTCCACTTGACTGACTTCAACCTAGAGCAGTGCCTAGAATAACATCTTACACTCCCTGGTGGTCACTAACCTCTGTTCTGCTCCCACCTGCATGCCACAGATAACAGTCCTTTGCAGACAGCCTTATTGGTAGAGGTAACATAGCAGTCCAAGAGTAAGCGGACATGAAGCATGTAGAAGTGGTACTGCCTCCTGTTCCTACTGCAATAACTTCCCAGCCTATCCATGCTGATCTATGTTATCACAAGGGCTTTACTGGAAGACAGAGGTTTTTTTCAAAGCAGACATGGGCTTCTCATTCTCACATCTCTCTTGCTTTATTTATGAAGGAAAGACTGTGATTTGCAATCACAAGAGCACAGAAGAAAAAGCCACTTCTGGCCCTGAGCCATTCCCAGTCAAGCAAGCATTGTTACTGACAACCCTCTGGGTATCTGGCTGAAGCACTCTAATTCAATATGAAAGGCTATTTACTTTATGTTTTAATTTAGCTTTCTCATATATCTTCTATGCAGCCATAAAAGTGCCTTTTTCAATTTTAAATCAGGTAGAAAATCACCATCTCAGTTCCAGGGTAGAGGGTGAAATATCAAAAATATCAGTCTCCATCTAAGTAATTTTTAATGAATTGAGTCTTTTATCCAACAACAGATGAACCTGACCCTTTGATGAAGTAATACAATCTAATCTGTTCTTATTTTTGGATTAATTCCAAAAACTGTCTCTCTGCATTTGACAACTTTCACTTATCTGTCTTTATGCTATTTTTCTTTCTTAAAATAAACCTTAAGCCCTACTTTTACCTTCATTTCTAATTTCCGCTTGGGGGGAAGATGTCTTACTCTGAAAGACCTAGAGTTAAATTGAGAAATCCTTGCCAATGTGTAGTTTTATTTGCATTTACCTTGCGGAAATAGAGATAGTACATTTCTTGTCCTGGCTTGAAGTACATAGGCCCTGAGATATTCAGTCCCTGGGTTCTACTCTGACACACATGTGTCTTATTAGCTGGACCATACCATCCTTTTACCCTGTAGACCTTCAGGGAAGTAGAAGACAGACATTGGTGTTGTTACACTCTTAAAAAAAGCCATCTAATATCCATGCTTGATTTATGCAGGTTTTCAATCTAGAAAGCTTAGGCTCCTTCTTTTCATTGTATATAATGCTCAAATAATAAAGACAAACACATATTTTATGTGTTAAATTGTGTGTCATAAAAGTCTTAAGAAAAAAGACAAAATACATTTTGAGTCCATCTACTCTCATGAACCTTCTTAGTTTTCCTGTCACATCACAGTTCATGACGAATTCCTTTGTCTCCTTTTCCTGATATGCAGCTATTTCTGTTTCTGCGCACCCACTGCCAGATTCTGACCTCAGTAACATTGGTGCTGTTCCAGTGTAAATCCAGAGTGGCCCCCAGTGTCTGGATGAAAGTCTGATACTCTTGGTTCAATCCAGATAAAACAGTAGTAATGCTTGCTGGCAGAAGGCAACATTTTTGGGGATTTGACAAGGACTGTGACCAGACTTCAGACGGAGGGCAAACATGTATATCCATCTGTTGTCAAGACAATCTGCAGTCCCAGGGTCTGTTGAGTTTGGCTGCAGAGGGTCTGCTGTTGGTCCCATGGGCTGGATTCATGGGCTATGTTCTCAGGATCCTGTACTCCAGCTTTCTTTCCCACTGCTGTCTGCTGTCATGGGACCGGCCCCAGCCCCAGTGCACTGTGCAAGAGCTCTCTGGACCAGCTTCTTCCTCTGTGGCATAGGCCCTGTCGCTTAGGCAGTTGTCTCTTCCAGATAGTGCTCTGCGGTGGACTGAAGAGGCAGACTGTGTCCTGCAGAAGAAGGGGACTCTTTCAGGATTTTGCAGATATCATAGCACAGATGTACAAACTCCAAGCTATTTAATCATCTTAGTCACACTCTTCTGGATTACAGAAAGTGTAAGAACCATTTTCTAAAAAGTGGAACCAATTGTAGTGTTGTATACATTAAACAACACAGACATTAACTCCAAACTATATCTTTGAGCTTTCTGACTCACTGATGGCACCATCCCATCAGTGTTTATGGAGGCCAAGGGAAACAAAAACAGTTGTGCTCTGACTAAGCAGCTCACTCTTCGAGGAAGGACCTACTGCTGGAGAAGTACATCTTGGTGGTTTTTTTTATGAAAAACTGGAACCTTTAACAAAAGTCAGTTGACCATACCTGAATCTGAGTCAACATCAACAAGCTGGGACAATGAAAATCTGTTCTTTTTCTGTCCTGCCTTTTCAATTTCATACAACCTATAGAAAAATGCTATTTACTATCCCTAAAAGAGTAATGATGTTCTTCCTGCTTGACACCTCCAAAGACATACAGATTTGTCTCATTTACCATGGCCTTTGCTCTTTGGGTATTGCCTTACTATACTGTTTGTATTCCATGTGTCTTTTAAAATATCTCCTTTACTCATCTCTCTTTACTGAGTTACTTGATGAGCTTAAATTCTACTCTGTTTCCATTTCAGTTTGAGTGTATACACAAGTCCTGCTTCCAGGACTCTCACACAGTTTGCATTTCCACCTAGATTCTGGGTTTTAACTGAAGTCTGTATCAAACTGTAGTTTTCCCATAATGTTTGTTTATCAGACACTAAATGGACTTCTAACTAGTGAAGAAATTTGAGCTGCTTATGTTATTAGTATGTCTATGCCAAATAAAATCAGTATTAGAATAATTATATCACCATAACCCAAGAACTTCCTGAATCTGTGGGCTGGGGGAGGAAATCCAAGGCCACTACATGCAAGTATGACATGACTGTCATTGCACCCCTTCCATGTGTCAGCTCACTTCCACAACACTGTTCCATGAATCAAAGGCCTGACACAAACCTATTCTGGTAAGTCTGAAAGTGAAGGGCAGCTTCAGAGAACTGCCCCAAACTCCTGGCCAGGATTTGAATTCAATATATCAGCCAGGGATTGGTCTGCAATCCTCACACCAGGAACCATCTGCTCATATGTTAACCAAAACTTGAATGACTATAACAGCAGCAAATTCAAAATGTTATTAAGCTTGAAGGGAGTCAGACTATATATGTCCTCCTGTTTGCATCAAATACTGCTTGAATATCTATTAAATTACAGTAAGCAATCAAAAAATATCCAGTGCAATGATTGTTATACCCACTGATCTTCAAAAAGTGTCCTGGACTCTTAAAACCAGAATTGCACTCATGGTTTGTTACTGAATTCCTTACTGTTCCTCTGCAAACAGACATCAGTCTGGGAAAACGTCTCTCATTTCTGCTGGCTTTGGAGCTCTTAAACCCTTTGTGTGGATCTAGGTCTGATTGCTGCAACTGGCTGCGTTAGAATCCTGCAACGAGCTTTGTACCTTAAATCACTCCACCAGCCTGACTGTAGTCAGCAGAGGACAGCCCAGTTCAACTTGCAGTGGAACACTGGTCATACTAGTGTTTAGCATCTGTTTTGATTGCCCAGAGATAAGATAAACTGCAGTTTAGTTCTCTAAATACTGGATGGTTTGAACTCATTACATCTGTTCCTGGAGTGCCACCACTGTACTGATTAATGGGGCCACAGGAGTTGAAGTCCCCACAGTCTAAAGAAAAGTGACTTACCATCACAATCTTGTGAGGCCCCTTGTCTTTGCAATTTTTTTACCTGTTGGAAATACACTATCTTGTATCTGTTTACTTTGAAGAAAAAATTCATTTACGGGAATAGCCAATGCAAGACACAGGCTGCTATTTATTCCTCACCAATGAGGTACTGTTTAGTTGATATTATTTCTACAGGAAGCCTATGTGAAATCTTCTGTTTTACTTGTCCTGTACCACAATTTCACAGTAGACTACTTGGAGGGGAAATACGAAAGATAGAAACTTTTAAAACACATATAGTAGTTACAAATCAACATAATACAGAGTGATGTCTGCACAGAGGTGCTGCAGATGGCTGTGCAGGGCACAGTTCCTGGAGCTGTTCAGCTGCACTCTGCAGCATGACTAAATGCCAACCCTCACCCTGTCCATCTCCCCTGTGCCTCTTCTCCCAGAGCCCAGGCAGGCAGAGCCAGCTTCTCTCCCCCAGCACAGATACACCTTCTGTCTGCCAGAGTCTGACAAGGACTGATTCAAGAACTGTAAGGGGAAGAAGGATATACCTATGTTGTTGCTGCAGTCTTGTAGCTTGACTCGTGATCTGCAGCATTCTTTCAATCATTATCAGGAGGATCAACTGCTCATTGCATTCACTACACACTCTTCTTTTTCTCTGTCCCAGATCAGGAATGCATCCCTATTCAGCAGAAAATCAGTATGCAAACTGAAATGCCATTAGAGCTGTCAAAGTAGGGCTGAAGGTAGATATGTAGCCACAGGGAGATGTTGTCATGATACACAAGAGCTGGGTGCTTAACTTCAATATGAAATAAGGGTCCAAAGTATCCTAAGAATTGAAAATGGTCTTTGGAGACAGCAAATAAAAAAGTCCCACTTTAAACTAAAAAAACCCAGAATACCTTATGGCAGGTTAGCCAAAGAAGAATCAGCTGTGAAGCAGAAATAAAGATACTGACTAGCACAAATCAGTGGCCCATGTAGGCAAATACAAGTTATTTGCTGTCCATGGAGTCCCAAGATAAACCTATGAAAAACATCACAGGACTAAACTCATTTCACTTTATTTTGCTACCCAGAAGTTAAATTTCTGGTATCAGCTGCACAAAGATGCTATCCGTAGCCAAAGAGGAGACACACAGAAACCTCCAGCTCTATGTCTTCCCACTGCTCTCACCTGTCCTACCTGAAAGTATTGAGTTGCCTGTGCACTCTCTTCTCACACCATTTTCAGGGGGAAAAGGGACTGGGAAACTGCTGTGTCTGACTCTCTAAACCTCTTAAGTAGGTCTCATCAAAGAAGTTATGCCACTGGCACATCACATCCTACACATCATTACTCGGTGACTCTACTAAGTGTGCTTTAATTCTCAGAGTAGTTATGTTGCAGCTAACTGGAAGATATTTTGCAAACTTCAAGGAGATAAATGAAAATACCAGGAGGCAGAACACTGCAGTGACTGTTAATGTCTGAGGTGCTTGTTTTTTTATTTCCAAGACTCATTTCACTGCAGTGGCAGCAAGCAGTACTACTGCAAAGCTTTGACGGTGTGTCATTCAGTGCTCTCATTGTGATTCTTGCTCTCAAATACATGCTGCAGTCACAGCCTCACTGGTCCATATGCTGCCCACTGGAGCTGGCCAAGGAATCCCCATTTAAGGCTCAGAGCTGACAAGAGGAGTCCTTCGGCAAAACAAGTAACATCATCTGCATCCCTGCTAACGCTCGTATTCCCTGGGGGACTACAAATGAATTGTGAAGCTACACAGGCACCCAGTGGGAAGGGAACATAATTGGAAGAGAGTCTGAATTTCTACATCCTCATTCTTGCTTCCAAACAAGAAGTAAGCTCACTTTGGGATCCCTTGAAAAGACTGTATGAATTAGGAAACCAGGAAAGTCTTCAAAAGCACCTTGGCTCTGCTAATGTCCATGACCTAAAAAGTAAGACTGGGAAAGAGGCTACCAGAAAGTTGTTTACCCATCAACAAAGATGTTGTCAAAGAGATTTGTCTGGTAGACTAATGTCTCCCAAGGCAAGTGGTGACAAGTGTTCAGCTTCAGAGCCTGTCTGTGCAAAAATTAAAATCAACAGGCTTAGGTTTTGGCTGCTGTGCAGAGCTTTACCTAACTGTCTTCATTAGGAAATTGCTTATTTGTATTCTCCCACCCATGCCTTTTGCAGCCGCTAGAAATCTGTTTTATATTGAAGGAGAGAACTGTGACCTTTAACCCTGGGTGTCCAAGACCTTCAGTCTGCACAGCTCACTACAGTTAACACAAGGTCCTGTATGTCTCAAATCTATGGCACACCCACTGGTGGTGTACAAAGGAGCAGAAAGTCAAACCCCTCTCATTGCAGTCCTCTACTACTCCCACAGCCCACTGGGATATGTCAGACATGCATCACCTGTAAACATAAGACCTACCTAGGAAACCTCCTTTTTCCCCACAAATCCTTACACCTGAGTTTCAATCCATCTTGTACAAAGCTGCTGTTTCCAGCTATTTTTAATACTCTAGTTATTAAGGTCAAGAAAAATTTTCCCTGTATTTCTAATAGGCTTCCTTTAGGTACTAGAAAGCTGCTCTAAGTTTTCTCCAGAGCCTTCTCTTATCCAGGCTGAACAACTCCAACTCTCTCAGCCTGCCTTCATAGAAGAGATGTTCCAGCTCTCTGATCACCTTCATGGCCCTCCTGTAGACCATCTCCAGGAGATCCATGTCTTTATTGTGCTGAGGACACCAGAGGTGGGCACAGTATTCCAGCTGGAAGAGCAGGGTAGAGAGACAGAATCACCTCCTCCAACCTGCTGGCCACCCTACTTTCAATGAAGTCCAGGAAGTGGTTGACTCTCTACTATGTCTGGTATAGCAGCACGCAACAGTGGTGTGACTTTGTTCAGGCTTCAATAGTCCACTGTTAGGATCCTCCTCCATTAGATTTTTTTACTGGCGATCTGGGACTATTAAAGGGCAAATAAGTTTTACTGGTCACTTCTTCTCTCTCCAGTGGTCAAATGAGCTTCTCCAGTGGCCAAATAAGCTTATAGACTTATACCTCTCAATTGAACCTCTCCATTGATGAGATACTGTCATGATAGCAATCAGTACCTGCTATTGTTTAACCCCTGGCAACCCCACCACAGAGGGATCCTCTGAGAGACCAGGCAAGTTAGATAGATGTTTCATCTTCTCCATATTCAGGGGAGCTCTACCAAAATCAATTTTGGGGCTTTGAAGTACCCTATCCTAAGGTAGTCTATGTCAAAGCCTTTGGGCCAGTCAAAATGGGGTGTTTTTACTGCTCATTTACAGTTAAGCTTACCTCAGTTTCCAACACAGATAGGTCTTGGGAGCGTCCCATCACTCCAGAAATACAACTGTATTCTGCTTTTTTGCAATCTGATGTCACTAGTGCCCACTATGCACCAGTGTCCACTAGAGCTTTATAGTTCTGTGGGACTAATGTGCCAGGCCATTGGATCCACACAATTCGATAAACTAGGTTGTCCCTTTCCTCCACTTGGCTGAAGGCAGGACCCCACTAGTCCTGGTCAGAGTCTTTATTACTTGCTTGTTGTAATTGGAAAACAGAAGTCTCTTCTTCAAGGTCAAAAGTACCATCAGCTCTGTGCAACAGACACTGAAGCAGTCATTTTCCTGGATGGATGATTTTTGGATGTTGTTTTTCCTTGTAGTTCCTGTACCCAAGCTTCTAATCTTCATGTATGTTCCTCACCCACATCATCATACCCTCCACCTGGTCACGCAGGAAGAACTACAGGGTTGCACGTGGTGTGTGCTACTGGTACCCTTTCTGTTGAGCAGAAAAAGGCTGACTCAATAGCTGAGACCTTGAGTTGGAATACTTGAGCAGGAGCTGTGCTTCTCAGCTGGCTCAGACATTTTTGGGGGCAGTTCCTTCACAGCCAAGATGCAGGTCCACATGGAGGAAGCAAGATTGTCTTCATATTTTTTCTGCTAGCTATCAATCTCTCTCCTTTAGTGAGAGGACTAGGTTGTAGTCCGGTTGTGAATGAGTGTGGTTACTCTAAGATAGATAGTATAACTAGAAAAATCAGAGTGCATAACAGAGAAGTGCTCTTAATGTTGCAGGGAGAAAGATGAGACCCATGGGGGGAGGTTTTTTGAGATTTGGGATTGGACAACACCTGGTCACTACATTTTTCTAAAATATAATCCAGTATGCATGACCTGGAGGAAAGACCTTTAACCAGTGTTTTGAAGAGGCCAGGCAGAAAAAGATGTCAGAAGTGGAAAGTCAGCAGCATTTTAATCTTGAGGAGGAGAGAGCTGCAGGCCCAAAGCAGGAAAATCACAAAACATAATGGAGATTGAACATAGAGATGTTTGCATTCAACCACTGCTTTCATCAGACACTGCTGATGTGGCTGAGGTGTAGTACACCCACAGTATCCAACTTGCCAGTCCTCTCAGCATCAAGGATTTTCCATCAGTTGCAAGAAGGAGCCATGACTGGGCATTAGCAAACATCTTCTCTGTCTATTTCTCCACATCACTTTTGTCTGCCAAAAGGGTCAAGCTGTTCTTTGCAGCCTGGGTGTGACACACAAGTTGTGAGTAACAGCCTTAGTCTTGAGTCTGACAGGATCAGCTACCTCCAGCTCATACAATTGCACCTCAGCAGGTTGGAAGAGAAAAGTCGAGACAGTATGGTTATTTTCCCCAAGACACTGTGCAGTTTATTAAGAGAGTGATTGGCTTTTTTACTACGCTGCAGCCGCCTGACAGATCTTTCAGCAAGGTAATTCAGAAGCCAGTGAGAAGGCATTACAAGGAGAGTCACTAACCATGATGGTGACAGAAATTTCAGGTTCGTGTGTTGAATCATGGGTCCTGCTGGTACAAAGACTTCTGAAAAGAAACTCAAAATGTGTGTATTTCCAGAGGTGAGAACACAATGGAACACTGCTTAAATGAAACTATCTTCCCACCCTAAGCATTACACCCAACACATCTCCTAAAATCTCACCTAAAGAAGCACTTTCAGAAATGTCTCTAGAAGAGCATGTGTTATCTTTCTACTTTTTAGTTAGACCATTCAGTATGTCCACTATTCCCTGAGGTGTCTAGCAGGGGGATGTACTTCCCTGATCTTCTAGGGACAGGTTAGTTAGACTGATGTTATCGTTCTTTCAGGCTAACAGTTACAGCCATTAGTGAGGGTTTTGTTGCACAGTATTGGACTGCTGACTTGGATCCATGACAAGCTGCATAATTAAACAGCAAATCACCTGCACTGCACCTCCAGAAGTTTTGCATAAACAGAAATAGTTTTTTTTGTTAGTTTCTTCCGATACATTGATGACTTTTCTGTGAGTGTGTAACCGAATCTTTATGAAATGATTGTAATAGCAGCCTGGAGTAGTGGGGGGAAAACTAGTTTTTATTCACTTGCACAAAATGTCAAAACGTGGATCAGACTGGCTGAACATCCAGAAATTCTTTCCATTGGATCACCAGATTTGCCAACCATTCTAGGATGTCTTTTTCAAAAAATGAAGATGACTTATGAAATTGTCTAGCTTGAGTAAAGACAGATACAGTTTCCAATAAGAGGGGTGAATTTATTCTAGAGTTTTATATTATCTTTTTTTAAAGTCTTAAATTTGGGGATTGTTTTTCTTCCCAAAATAGTCAAAGATGCTTTATGTCATAGTAAATTGTCCCTTAAATGGTCTTCTTTTTTTGTTTAAATGACGCATTATCTTATTCTTAGCATTTAATATAATCCTTTTGGAGTCCATTAGATCTTTTCCAAGTTGCTGATCATGTAAAATTCCAAAATATTTAAACAGAGACCAGAAACAGCACAAAGATTAATAACCAAAGTATGACTGGACAGCTGGCAAAGAGAATGGGCAAAGAGAAGTGCCCATTTGGGTATTTCTTTTTCATATGTGGGCACAAGGAGGTGGGGGATGAAAGTTGATTATCCTTGCAGAGCGTTACTAGTGAAATTGTAACTTTGTGGTAAATGGCTCTTTAGTAATAAAGCTGAGAGGGAGAAAAATAAGTGATGTACAGTCTTTAAAGACTAACCTAAACGTTTCTGTTCAGAACTTGTGTGTGCATGTGGCAATCAGAATGAAAACTGATAGGTATGAATTACTAAATTTGATGTTGCATTTAGTGGCTACAGTTGGTGCTGACAAAATTCAGATTCCTTTGCTCTGTATGCACACTCAGCAAAACAACAGGAAAAAACAAAAGAACCTTTGGAGAGTCTGTGCATGCCTACACAATTTGAGGCTTGAAGAATTGTGGTCAATTAAAATAAAAGCCACTGCATATATGCATATATATGCATATTCTTATATGCATATATAAATATGTAGGATATACATATTCTTGCTGCACATACATGCTGCACTGAATAAGCAAGAAGTATTTGCCATCTGGAGAAGTCATAGATGGAAACTGTGTGCTGGAACAGCCATAAACCACTAAATCTGACATTATTTTTCCTACCTCTGTCACTAGAGTTTCTCAATGTGTCCTTCTTCAGCAAAGTATATTAGTGTCAAGACATCCAACCTCAATTTATTCAAGTCAATTCAAGTTATTGACTCTCAGATGAAGGCAGAGCACATCTGAATGCAACCAAATAGCTCAGTCTGAACCCAAAGGAAAACTGCACTCATACGAAGCAGTCACAAAACCTTCAGACTGGTTCTTCCAGTCAATCCAAGAATTTCCTTCCACTTCACTGAGCCCATTGCCTTTTATTGCCTACCAGGATCATATCAATGCTTAAGACCAAGCACTGTGTCTTATACGACAGCACTTCTGCACTGCATTCTTCACTGCTCAGCTCAGCAGGTAATACATGGTTCAAGTCATCCTGATTGCCCCTGATTTAGTAGAAGCACAGTTCCCATGGTGGTAGTAGTGCACACACTCCTCTTTCACCCTTGTGAGAGGCTGTATCTCTTCATCAAGCAGCTTAGGAACCGAACAGCTTTTGGCCTGAGACTCCTACTTCTGGGGGCAATACGCCATGTCTTGGTGGGCTGCATCAACTCTGAAACCTGCCAGACTTCAAAGGTGTGTAGTATATAGTGTATCGTATAGGCCATGATTTTTCCGTGTTCTCTGCCTCCCCAGATGCAGTTTTTGCACTGAAGATGAAAAGTCAACCCTGTGAACATCACAGTAGCTGCTTTTATTCAGTCCTTCCCAAGAATACCAGGCAGATCCTTGAACAAGCCTAGTTTTGTCAGAAGATAGATTTACAAAGGAAAGGTTTACCTCAAATGACCTTAGATTAAAGTTGTAACCCGCTCCCCTCTGTCCTTCAGCTTTGTAGCAGCAGATTTCTGTATGGGTAAACAAGCCAAGATCCAGGTGTTGACACCTATGGAGAATGATTTCAGAATGTTACAGGACACTGCCTTACGTGTAGAGACCATCTAACCTGAGTACTTGAAATAAACATGTTTCTAAGATTTAGTACTAGTAACTTTTCCATAGGAAAGGTGATATTTCAATTGGCAATTTCCAGTTGCAAATAAAATACTACAGCTGGAAAAATATACATACTGGAATTCAGAAAATTCCCATGAAAATGAGAGAGGAAGTCTTCTCCTAGTTTGAAGTTGTATGTGGAAAAGACATTAGATACTGTCATAATCTGAATTGAAGCCCGATATCTTTTATCCTGTCATTAATGTGGAAAAATCAGTGACTTAACGGGTAAAAATAATGTCTATATGAGCAGTCTTCAGCTTTTTATTTCAGCTTTTCAGAATGTGGAACTTCAGGTACTGCAGTGGAGCATATCACTGGAAAATTCAGCCTAGAAATGCAACTGTTTAAAGACACTATCCTAGGGAAACATGCAAAATCTTCTTTTTTTTTCCCTTGCTTTCTTCATAGAAGGGGTTTAAGTTCATTGAGATCACAAGGAAAGAGAAATAACACAGAGTCTTTTGTTTAACACTCAGCTATTTAGATGAACACTAGATAAAAATCCAGATTTTGAGATGCCAAGCTAAATCCAAACCTTCTCTCATATCCATCTATGAGGGAGGTGATGGTCAGTATCTCACCCAGTACATCATTAGATTTATATATTGCTTTGATTTTATTTCCCTGCAGTCTCAGAAGAAATGCCAGATATTCTGATCTTACAGAAGGGAGTATGTGCTCTATATTGCATGAACACTGTGAGTAAGAGCAGGAGTACAACCTACTTGGAGTAACTAACAGTCAAAACCACTTGAGTTCAGTAGGTTTTTGGGTCACATATTTGAGCCCTGTGGATTCTTTCAACTCCTGGTTAGTAAGAGTGGAGGCGTTAAATACATGCTGCTTTGGAAGGGCTAAATGAGCGAACAACTATTGCGGCATCTAAACAGAAACAATTGTGCACCAAACACAATAAAATTTGTAACTCAGGGCTGCTTGTGGACTTCTTATTTTTTTGTGTCAAAAAAACCCTGTGGGCATCTTGGAGGGGCTGAAATTACCAGGAGTCTTCAAGTAACCATGCCCTGGAATACTGGACACCCATCACTGGAGATAAGGAAGCAGAGGAAGACAAAGGCACTATGTTGTTACTACAATTGGTTTTAATTGCTCCAGCTATAGAAAAAGAAACAGCTTCAGATCTCATTGAAGGCAATGGAAAATCACTGAGTCTGGCCCTACAGATCTGCTTTTCTCACTATTAAGTTCTCCTTGCTTTTCAGAAAATTCAGATTACTTTTAGTGATATTCCAATTTCTCATCAACTTGCTGCTGTTACTTGTTATTTCCAGGCAATTCTATAACCATGTATGACTCAACTTACAGAGACAAATACTGGCCTAAGTGCAACTTTCAATTCTGTGCTTATTATCTTTCAGATTTCTCACAGCTTATACTTACAGATGCTAGTGATGCTCAGTTTTTCACATTTTCCTACATAATGCCACCTCCTATCATTATCAGTTCACCTCAGGATTATATCATACTTTCCAGAACACTCAGCTGTCTAAAGGAAATTTTCAACTCAGTTTTCACTGTGAAGAACAGAATTTGCTGGACAGTATATGCAGTTCCAGATGTGACAAACTCTGGCGCTCAGGCTCCCTAATGCAAAGTACAGCAAAGTGTTAATAGATTTTACTGAGTAATCAGCTTGAAAAGAAATAGGGGATTTAAGCCATCCTTTATTGGTAGAAACTCCAGACAAGTGGGCAACTCTCAAAGGTTTTTTGTAAGCGTTTTTGGTGTCTCATGACCTATTGAATTTTGCATTTGTATTACCCTGAGCAAACTTCTGTGGTTCTCATTACAATTTATGTATAACCTGCACTGTTTGCAGCCAAGGCCTAAAGATGAGAACAAATCTCTGAGGACTTAAAAGTGGCAAAAGAGTAATCTGACCCCAGAGGGGAACAGGAGGAGGAGAGTGACTGGGAACAGGGCTGGTTCAGGTAAAATCTGAACTGCCACCCATTCACTATGACAAAGAAATGGGGACACAAGAAACCATCTCCATCAAGCCTGTTAGAAAAGGGACAAGACTACAGATGCCATATCATTGGAACAGACTCTCAAAATTAGACTTGTATCAATAAAAACCTAGTTATTTTTTCATTCTGTTTTCTACTGCTCCTGCTAAAGCCAGCATCATCTGTGGAGAGTGCACACATCTAGAAGTGATTTTATGAGAGGGAGATACCCTTCCAGCAGTTTTCATCCTTTAGTTCTGTTCTGTGAGGTCATGGGCCTCCACAGACTTACTATTTTTTAATAGGTAGTTGGTTTGTAGGTTCTTGGGATTAAAGGCTGCATTGTGCATATCAAAAATGAACAGTCTGCTCCAAGAAATGGTTTCAAACTCTGCTCACACATCTAAAGAGAAGGCAAACAAAACCCATTGCATGACCAGGGTTCCCAGCAGAGCTGGAAGTTGAAGTGCAATGTGACATGTATGCAATGGATAAGCCTCTGCAGCACCTCATAAACCACACCCACTCCCCAGTGTAGTAGCCCCAAGTTTGTTTTTCACAGGTTCTAATATTTTTTTTCTTTACAGTCTTTTTCAGCAACAGAGACCCTTAACCACAAAATAACACTGCAGAAGTGGGGTTAAAACAAACAAACAAAACCTAAACAAAACAAAACAAGAAAAAAAAAACCCCTGAAATTGTCTGAGGCAACTGTAGCCCCTAAAATAAACAGGAGAGAAACACTTAGCTGCCAGGCACACCAAAACCATGAGGACACACTATACAGGACATAGCAAATGAGCTGGATGAGAAAGGTTTGCTACTGAGCTGCGCTGGGCAGCATGGGGAAAATGAGAAGAGGATAAAATATTTCAAGTCAGAAGAATAGCAAAAAGTGCAAACAGTGGGAAGAAAAGGAAAGGATGGGAATTTATTGCACCATTTTGGGGGAACTAGTGGTCAGGACTAGGCTTGAGAGGAACTTAAGGAGCTACTCTTTTAAGAAAGGGTCCACAGTACAATATATGTGACACTACAAAACAATTTCAAAAGCAGGATATGGTGCAGGAAGTAAATCCAGTAAGTATATGCATGAAGCAATCCTGCCAGATTGATGTTTGATATGTCAATTCTCACACTGACATAGTTCAAAAGAACAAAAACCCAGACAAGGAATGAGTCACCTTGATGTTATCAGTCCAAGCCTCATCCCTGCACTCTTCCCCAGAAGACTGTCCCTTGCTCAATCCTCTTCTTCTAGTTTTTCCATCATCTCTGTGTCTTCTCCCAGGTAAGAATGACCTCCAGGTGGTAGATGCTGCAACATTGCACAGGTGCACAGTGTCCCTTCTGACCGCCAGACACTAACTGCTGCAGCCACACCAAGGAGATAGCTACACACTGAGAGCCACAAGACAGAGGCATCAGGAAATGAAAACTCAGCAATAACATTTGATGTCACTTCTCTCATTGCTTTTTCTCAGTGCCTTAAGCAAAAGGCCTGTACTTATAAACTAGCCTCATTCAGCTTCAGTGTTGAGACAGTTTGAAGGCTCAGAAATGCTGAAATTCCATGGGACAAACAGACCTGCTGGCTTAACATCCTTGCTCTGCTGATCCTTTCTCTCTGTACCTGCTGCACAGTTTTTAAACAGAAATCTTTCTACTTTTCACCTCCTGGCCAGCTCCTGGTGAGATATATTGATCCCTTACCTGTACCCATCCTCAGCACACATTGTTTCCTGTTAGTTTGAGCTATGAAATGCTAATTATCTGTCAGCTTTGGAATATGATGGATGTCTCATGGTTTAACCTTGGTCAGCAACTCAGCCCCATGTAGCCACTTGCTCACTTCCCTTAGTTGGATGGGGGAGAAAATTAGAAGGGTAAAAGCGAGAAAACTCATTAATTGAGATAAAGACAGTTTAATAGGGAAAGCTAAAGCCATGCACACAAGAAGAGCAAACCCAGAAATTCATTCTCCACTTCCCATTGGAAGGCAGGTGTTCAGCCATCCCAAGGAAAGCAGGGTTCCATCATGCATAACAGTGTTTTAGGAAGATTAAAGCTGTTGCTCCAAAAATTTATCCGATTCCTTCTTCCCCCAGTTTTATATGGTGAGCATGATGCTATATGGTATGGGATGTTCCTCTGGCCAGTTGAGATCAGCTGTCCTGGCTGTGTCATCTCCCAAACTTCTTATGCACACCCAGCTTCCTCACTGGTGGTGTGGGGTGTGAAGCAGAAAAGGCCTTGATGCTGTGCAAGCCCTGTCCAGCAATAATGAAAATGTCCCTGAATTATCACTACTGTTTTCAGCACAAATCCAAAACATAGTCCATACTGGCAATTCTGAAGAAAATTAACTCTATCCCAGCCAAAACCAGCACAATCTCCTTCTGTCTGGTCCTGTCAAGGGAGTGTGGGACATTTGCTTGTAGCTGCCTGACCAGTCAGAGAGGGCAGAGGATTCTAAGGGCAGAGGAGCGAACCTGAAACAATTTCCTCCCGCCCAACTTGAAGGGTTTGCTACAAGAAAGTATTTTAAATATTTGTTTGCTCTAGCTGTGAGTGCACAATAAGGAAGAATTTAAGGACAGCTAATCCTGCCTCTGGGCAAGGGGACATTGCAGAACACTCTTGCTGACTCTTTCCACCCCATGGGAATCTCATACAGTTTAACAATACCAAGTGCAAGGTCTTGCACCTTGGTCAGGGCCACCCCTGGTATCAATACAGGCTGGGGGGGTGAACAAATCAAGAGACATCCAGAAAGAGCTGGGGATGAGGTGGATGTTGGTGGATGAGGCATGAGCCAGCAACATAGGTTTGCAGCCCAGAAAGCCAATTGTATTCTGGACTTCATCAAAAGAAATGTGGCCAGCAGGTCGAGGAAGGTGATTCTGCCTCTACTCTGCTCTCATGAAAGCTCACCTGGAGCACTGCATCCAGCTGTAGGGTCCCCAGTGCAGGAAGGATACCTGTTGGAGCAGGTCCAGAGAAGGGCCACCAAGATGATTCAAGGGCTGGAGCACTTCTCTCCTGAGGAAAAGCGGGAGAATTGGGATTGTTCAGCCTGCAGAAGAGAAGGCTTCAGAGTGACGGAAGCTGTGGATGCCCCACCCCCAGAAGTGTTCAAAGGTAGGTTGGATGGAGCTTTGAGCAACCTGTTCTACTGGAATGTATTCCTGCTCATGGCAGAGGGGTTGGAAGTAGATAATCTTTCTGATCTCTTCCAACCCAGTCCATTCTATGATTCTATGGTTCTGTGATTATATGATTTTCTCTGATAAGGGCATTACACAGACTGACGGCTTTAGAGTTGTACAACAGTAGCACTGAGCAAGGCCCAGGTGCAGAAACACCCTATATACAGGTCCATTGTGGTTTTATATCCTCCTCCCCCACTCCCATCCCACTGCACTCCAGCAGTTTCAGACATTCTCAACAATTGGCTGGGACCCTTGTGAGGAGCTGAGCAATCCAACAGTTCTGCCAGGTGCTTATGGGCCTCTCCCCAAACTACCTGGCTCACGAGTGGGAAAAAAAAATGATCCACAGCAGGTCTGCAGCATCATGAGGAAGGGGGTCTTCTTGGAAACTCTTCCACAGTCGCAGTGATTTCTTGTTAGGAAGCTGAAAATCTCCAGGTGGTCTTTGGGACAGCAGACATCCTTTTGTAGATTATTGCCAAAACTCAGAGGCCTGTAAAACAAGCTGGGAAGTGTCCACTAGGGAAAAAAAATGCCCCCTGCCTTACTTGAGAAATTAAAAAATGTCAGAGAAGAAATCTGAAGACATAATAATGACTGTGAGGATTAACTATTTCTTACAGCCGCAGTGCCAGATTATTTATTGGAGATACATTTTTCCTATTTGAGGTTTGTTTGAAGGGGTTTAATTTTTCCTTAAAAATAGGTAACCGAAGGTTTATGAATGAAAGGCACTTTGGGAAAAAAAATCAACCGAACACACAAAATTAATTTCAGTGTCAAAAAGTTTGGATTTAGCACTGAAGGAAGAATGGTATTTCATGCAGGCATTCTGCTACAAAAAGGAAGGCCACTGAAGATTAATGAGGAAATAAATAGAATTAATATATGAGGGCTAAATGATAAGGAGGTTTGGGCCAGAAGAGATTAATAAGAAACATACATTTGCTCTCACTTTGCCCCCAGATGTATGAACTGAATTGTATTTTATGAATTTCAAGGTGAATTGTAAGTGATTGAACACCAAAGAAACTTTCTGAAGAGTTTTCACTCATAGTCCTCCTGGGACTCTTTCTTTCAGAGGTGGGAAAGTCTATATATGCCAACTCAACCGACAATATGCTGACTTTGCAGTTTTTAGTGATGAACAGAGGAAGTCCCTACAGAAAGCCTTGTTTGCATATGCTTTCTTTCTTTGAGCATGAGACAACCAGTGAAAAGGACGTGGTTTTGCACAGAAGTCACTGAACTGTAGCTGAATAGGCCTTGTCTTTTAATTCATATAATTAAAAGCAGCAACTTAAAAGGCATTATCCAATCTTTATATTCTCACTGCCACATGTGTGCACACATACACACATTCACTTGTTGTCAGAAAAATTTGCTATTTTAAAACAAATTTCCCACACAATTTCAGATACATATTTAGACTATGAAATGACAAAAGACTTAATATATTTACTAGTCTAGAAATTGGTTCTTTTTATTTCTACATCAACTTCATTTTTAAAACAGTTGAAGCATATTTTAAAATAATTTTCTGTTTCAGATGGAATAAAATTACTCAAATGAAATTAAGACAAAATGAATTATGTAATTATCATTAAATCCCTTGTTTCACTACCAATTTTTCCCCATCTTCTACTCTTCCTCTTCATTTTCAAGCATGCTAACCTATGCATTTCCTGTCTCCATCTGCCTCCTGAGGTTTTGTTCCAGAACCAAAACATGCTTTCTTGACCAAGCTCTCAATTTATTCACCAATACCACTCCTGACATGGATCAGCCATAACCAGGGGTGTGCCCAATGAGTAACTCTGCAGCATTGCAGCTCACCACCATTTCCTTTGGTCTCTTTCCCTGCATAGTAAGTGATGTACTGATTTATTCCATGTCCCTAGATGGGTGCAAAGATGGGAGATGTGTTTGAATTGGTCTCATCACTATATCCAAAATCAGGGTCGCCTGAGAGAAACGTGGTCAGCCATGGGGACAGCTGATGGAGTGAAGTGTAGGCCAGACATGAGAGTGGAGTTTCTTGTATGTTCAGTATAAGAAAAGAGCCTTGGCAGGCCTAACTGAAAACACTGGCCACCTTGGGTCCCATTAGAAGTAGTGTATGAAATCTCATATCCCAGATTCCCGTTAAGTCACACTGGTTTCTTCATGCATCTCCATCAAAATTCAGCTCTTCTTTGTAAGAGCAGTTTGCATAATTCAGCTCTATTGAAAAAAGATTTCATAAGTCACTTTTCCCCTCGTGCACGTCCAGCAAATTAGGTGTACACCACCATGACTACACAGGTCAAGGACAACTGCATGGTGACTCTTTGCCTGACCACACTTATTCCAGGCTCTTCTTGCCAGCATCCCACAATGGCTATAGACACTGAGAATGGATTCTGCCAACAAAGCTTTTGGGTGACCAGGAGTAAAAAACAAAATAGTAAGCTGTACTTTCTATTGCAAACCTCCTTTGAACTGTAGGGGACAGGGTAGGAGGCCTTCTGCAGCCCACACGCTTTTTGCTCTCATCTACCCAAAGAGAGAAGAAATTACATCAACCTCATACTATGTAGGGAGTCTGAGCCATGAACTATCATTGGTCTGTGGGAAAGCCAGCTTGGACCAGAAGGACATTCTCAGTAGTAGACTGGCCACACCTCTGATTAGTGAAGCAGTTGCTTCCCAAGAAATCAGTGGGGGTTTTGTTTAGATTTACTGATTTTTGTTTTTACTATATCTATGAAAAACTGGATCTAAAATTATTGGTATAAAATAAATAGGCCTTAGCCCAACCTTTCCAAACAAGAATGTCTCTGTCTATTGCGTGACCACAATGATCAATATTTGAAATACTTTAAAAAAACCCAGCGTTATCCTTCTGGTCTTTCTTGGCATGCTATTTAAACTATACCTAACAAATGGATTCATTTAGAAATCCATATGCATTTCAGAAAGTAAATACAGTTCATATTTGAATAAGTTCCTATATTTGATGCCAAGGTCTCAAGTGAAAATGTCCTCTAATGTTTATCACAACATCAGAGATACGAGCCAAACTTTTGTCAATGCACTACATTATACTTTGTGGTGGAGGGGGTGGAACTATATATTTATAAATAGCTTGTATTAGCCAGAAATTTACTGTGAAGAGCTGCATGAAGGAGATCACCCACAGGCTATCATCCGTCCAAATGGGCAGCACAACATGGTGCAGTAGCCTGGCAG
Source organism: Campylorhamphus procurvoides (assembly GCA_013396655.1). Lineage (NCBI taxonomy): Eukaryota > Metazoa > Chordata > Aves > Passeriformes > Dendrocolaptidae > Campylorhamphus > Campylorhamphus procurvoides. The sequence continues at coordinate 1,866,836 of WBMV01000298.1, read as the reverse complement.
GGGGCACAACAGGGAGTTTCAGCCTTAATTCTGAATATCTTGCCTTTTGTAGGTTTAAGCCATATATGAACTCACTGAATTTTTTATCAGTGTTTTACAGCTGAAATATAACCCTTGAAAACAGGCACTGATGAGGGAAACACAGACTACACTATAACCACCATCCACAGCTCCAATGGGAACTGCCATAGTCACAGGTTATACCTGAGTTTCAAATCTACTGAATCACAGAAAAGCCTGTTATTAGGCTCTCCTCCCCTCAAGTTCATTAGATTCAGTGGTTTGCCATCATTAAACCATCTTTCTAACAAATTTTGTTCATAAACTGATTAGCATATTAAAATTTTTCTAAACAATTCAATGTAGTCAGCAGTTAATACACATTTAGTGACACAGTGTGACCCAGGAATATTACAGGGATAATATCGGTGGATTCACTAGTCAGCTGGTGGAGGCAGCCCTGCACAGTGGTCAATATTTGCTTGTTAAGAAAGTTACTGAACCTCATGTATTTGTCTGATAGCCAGCCTAATCTGAAATGTAAAAAAAAATTTTAAAAAATGAATAAGAACTGGTATCACCTTTGTAGCAATATGTCCACTCAGGAAACTCATTCATCTGGGGGAAGCTCAGTTTCAAGAGATGAAAATTATGGGCTGTTTCTTCAGCAGGTTTGCTACTTGTGGCTCTGCAGTCATTTAAAGCTGCTGCATGTTACTCCACAATTGCTTCATTTCATCTCCAGAAGTGATTGCAATTCGATATGATGGGAAGAGAAATGCACCTGTGTCTGCAGTGACTGTAGAACTGATTTCTGGTCTCTGACAAAAATGTATCACATCAAGTACACAGCTTTTTAAGACAGCAGCTGAGTTCAGTTGTTCACGAAGGCAAACTGAGATTATGACATTACAGGCTTAACAGGTGAGCAAATTTACAGAATTCTATAATATTTCATGACAATTGCCTCTTTCAGAATGCTTTTTGCCGTGTATATCCCATTTCTTAGAAAAGCAAGAGCTTGCCTTAAGCAAATGAGTTGACTTACTGTGAGACAGCTAAAGAAAAAGAATAAGCTCATTGAAATCTCTACACCAAGAAGCCCTAAGGGAAGGGACTCACACAGGGGTGTTTGCACAGTGCCTGGTACAATGGGTCCTAACCTGGTCATGCCCTTTGATTGCTATTGCAGAGCAAACATTCAACAAAAAAGAACAAGCAAGTAATGCTAGGGTCAAGCTCAGCTACCAGCTCTGCATTGTATGTTCCCTGCATGCCTTCTCAAGCACTGAGGTAGCAGCTACTGCTGCATCCAAATGCTGGCTAAAGCTAAAGGAAAAATCCATTCACCAGCTTCTACTGAGGTGCCTGGTGCATTGGCCAGAATTTCATCAGATGCTTCCTGTCCCTCATGGATGTCCCAACTAGTGTGAGAAGATATTTCTGTGATGATGAAAAATCATTATTCCATAGGAAAGACATTCATGCAAATGTGTTCAGACACCAAAGATGGAGCTTTTGTCAGTGGGCAGTATATAGTGGGTCTCTTTCTCTTATGGAGAACACCCTCTGAGCAGTTAAAGAGTACACTGTAAAGAGCACACTGTAAAGAGCACTTCCATGTGCATTGGTCAATAATGTGCACCCATGACAAGTAAAATGCAAGTAATGCACCAGGTGATCTGTGACAAATATGTCTGCACACAAAACAAATGTATCATGTTCGGTGTTGAGCCAATACTGTGTGTGACTTTCACAGAAAGACTGACAGTAGCTTCTCCTCAGTACCTGAAGCACTTTTATGTCTCTTCTTAGTAGATTACCTTTGGGGTGGTCACCAGTCCAGCCCTGCAGAGGCTCTGCTGCCTAATGCATTATCGTCATAAGAGTGATAGCAATAGCCTGATCCAAGGCAGATGCTGTAAACATCATTTGCATATAAAATACAGATATTCTTCCTGGGGGCAGGGAATTATGGGTTGCAAGTTGTGTCTGTAAGACCCTGATGACAAACTTGGGGCTGTTTGGGTTTGGGTGGAAACTGGTTAGTTTCAAGTTCTTGGAACTTCTGTGACTTTTTAGCAACTTTATGAAATGTGGCATGTGTAAAGAGCTATGGTGTCTGCAACAAAGCAGATGCTGCTTCCAAAGCGTCTAGCACAGCACAAACGCCTCTGCAAGACCCCACAAGGGTCCCTGACTTCAGCAAAAACAGGCAAGAATGGGTTTGGCAGACTAGAAAATCCTGACTTAAATATTTGACATTAATAGTGACAAAGGGTAGGGAAGAAATGAAAAGCATGTTGGAAAGCTCAATCTACAGAAAATGCACTATTCAATTTTACAGTTCCATAAAAAATGCAAAAGAGCCGTTCACAGCTGGTGAGAAGGAAGCCCAGCCTCTTGGTTTCACTTCCACCACTGGCTGACATTTATAGGGGTTTTACTTATAAACAGCACTTACATAAATCAGTCAAGTCACAGTTCACACTACTATCGCAAAGCAGACAATGAACATGCATTTATTTCTTCCTAAATGGCAAAGCCTGATGTGAGAAACAAGAGATGTATACGCTTCTTCCATGGGTAATTTAGCCTAAACCCCAGTGTCTGGTTTGCAAAAAATATAAATACCCTGCTGAAACCCAAATAAAAGCCTTCAAGCTGAGGAATAGACTCTCTTACTGTTTGGTATGCTGACATTTTTAAGAACCTTGCAGTGCATTTTCTTCTTGATTGAATAATAATTGTAATTTTGCTAAATTTTGAATTAACTCTTACTCTGCACTTAAGTTGTCCAAATAATTGTTTGTATAAGCTTTATGAGTAATTCCCCCATCATGAAGAACAGCTAGTGGACAACTTGGATACTTGAAGTATTTCTGATGAACATTTCACAGGATAGCCAGGACCCCTGGTTACACAGAGACTTTTCACTTCTCTTGCTGAACCTCAGCTAACAACCCATCTAGCACCAACCTTACATCAGTGACTCTCAAACGCCAGCAACTAGCAGGACTATTGACAGCCTGAAGAGCAGGTGGTGCTGGTCCCTCCACTTCTGCTGCAAGAATCAGGATGAGAAGGCAGCAGAGAAGCAAGCACAGAACAGCAATGAAGAAGTAAAAGTGAGAGAAATTACTCAAGAACAAAAGAATAAAACCCAAGACGACTGTAGCTTTTTCCTCAAAGCATGAGTTAAAATTGGTTGCAATTACAAAGTTTCCCTTGCAATTACTTTTCCACAACAGAATGTATTGGAGGAGTTCCACAGGTGTTTTGTGTAAGGGAATAAGCCATGGAAGAGAGTCACAGTTAAAACAAAGGCCATACAGTCAGGGCAGACATGAGTTCTCTTCAGGCACATTCCGAGAGAAAATGATCACTAACCCATCTGAATTTCCCTCAGGAATGCCTGCCTTCCTGCTTCAGGCACCTCTCATCACCTTTGTTCAAAATGCAGAGAGGTAACTAGATACACACTGAAGAGGATGAGGTGGACGTCTCCAAAGCATGTTCATTGTCTACTGTCTTTAGCTGTGATTTTAGAAGTGACTCTGTTCTACACCCTCCAAGGGAGGACCTTTAGAGATGAAACCCTGTGCAGGCTGGATACAGGGGATTTCACTTTTTAGAAGTGCTGGCTGCTCTGGATTTCTCCATTTTCAGGAAGAAAAATGTAATTCAGGAAAGTGTTCCATTCAGAAAATTTGTTCACCCTCAAATCAAACAGAAGGCAAAGTATGTTTAAGAATGTTATCCTCTTGAAAAGCAACAATATATGCCCCCAAAGCCATTAAGTACATCTAAGGGATGCTCCTTTTTACCAAGGAGAATACCCATGTTTTGAACACAGTATTTAGATGTGTATTTAGGACATAGTTTTTTGCCCAAAGAATGCAAAAGGAAAAATTTCTGGCATGCACTGACATGGCATATCCTACTGCAATAGCCACATGAAATGGTGGAATTGTGCATCCACAAAATAAACACTCTGAACAGCCTAAGGCTATGTAAGCATGTAGGAGAGGAATCTGTTCATCATATATTATCAGGCCTTTGAAGGATGAGTATTTCTAAATATTTCAAACTGCAGATTTTGATTTTGTGCTCTTGATCCTTACATGCAGACTAGAGCCCCGCTGCAGAGCTGCTTCTGCCACACATCTAGGTATTTATGGAATTCTTGCAAAACTACACAGCTTCAATCCAACAGCTTATAGCTATAGACTGTGCTTTACCTAACTACATAGAACCACATGCACTGAATTTTACTAAAAATATATAAATAAAAGGGTGGAGGCTGCTTGGTGGCAGTTTCAGGAAGGCATGACTAGATCCACACAAACAGTTGGGGAAAAGGTGTGTACAACTGCTACAAAACTCTCTGCAGAGGTTTCATGAACAAAAGCAGATGGTCTCAAGTTACACCAGTGGAGGTTTAGGTTGGATATTGGGAAAAAATGTTTCCATCAAATGGGTTGTCAGGCACTGGAACATGCTGACTGGGGAAGTGGTGGAGTCACCATCCCTAGAGCTATTTAAAAGGCATGTAGATGCGGCACTTAGGGACATGGTTTAATGACGAACCTGGCAGAGCTGGGTAAAAGGTTTAACTTCATGATCTTAAAGGTCTTTTCAACCTAAAAGATTCTATGATTCTATACAAACTAGAAACTCAGCTTCACTCCTGGGTAAAGGGGTTCCTGGGGAATTTTCTTAAGACAATAAAATAAAAATGTGCTTCTACAGCCAAGAAAAACTGCAGACTGTTACTTATCTTGACAAGTGACAGCTTCTCTGATCAGGCTCATTTTAGCAGGGAAAGCAGAAGTTAGAGACTTGAGCCGTTTCTCCTCCCCTACTGCAACCTATTACTGTAACAGCATGTCCTCCAACTTTCCACTGTGTTGTTGTTCAGGTGATTCCCATTCTCACACTTTGCTTTTGTCCTCCCTCTTCTTTCCTCCCTTCTGAAAAACACAATATTCTGAAGTGAGTGTTCAGTTGGCTGCATACTCATCATACTCCTCCTCAGTTTGGCAAAGAGGACTTGCAACACTCCAGACACTCAACTGGCTCTCAAAAAAATCCCCCCAGATTTAAGCAGAAAAATTGTAATTAACGCATTTGAAAGCATAAGAGCATCCATCTGGGCTCAGATTTTGAGGAATAAGCAAAGGCATTTGGATTTAGATGGTTTCCAATCCTCCAGTTTCCATGTGCCTTTGGGCAGACACTTTTGTCAAACTGCCTAAAATATTTTCTAACTGATCAAGTTAACCGGAGGAAAGATGTTGAGTTCATGCTTCTCTCCTGGCCAGGCTGGCCAACAGTCCCATCTCGTGCCCAGCAGGTTTCAAAGGAGGTACTGTGCAGAAGGCACCCGGCATTCAGCAAGGGGACTGCTGCTGTGCCTGGAAAAATGAGCCATCCCAGCAGCTTGTTTGTTTGGTTTTTTTTTACGAAGGAATACAGGTTCACTCATCATTACAATAAGCACATTCACACTTGCACTGAGCCGGTTTGAGACTTCCAAAACCAGGAGCATATATGAATGAGCCTAGTAAGAGTTACATACTGCAGTCTTAGTCAATATTTTTCAAATTTGGGTCAGTCTGAGGCACCCTGGTTCAAAAAGTATTGCAATGAACATTACAAATTAATATTTTATATTCCCTTGAAGTGCTTTTTGAGGAAATTACCCTTCATTACTGAGGCATCTCTCCTGTAAACACAGAAAACAGAAAATACCTCTGCTGACAAGGAGAGCGTTGTAGGGCAGGGAGGAGAGTAAACATTGAATCTGCATGAAGAACTGGACTGATTCAGCAGCTGAATGAATCAGGCATGTGCATCCCTGCTCCCCAGCAGCTCCCCATGCTGTACGACCTGCAGCACCCACCCACCCCAGATAGCCCCACCTTTACACCCAGGGAACAGCACACCATTGCCTCCCCCCCACCCCAGACCTACCAAACTAGTAAGGGGGAGACTTCAGCCCCTATTGAATACGTCTCAAGGGCACCAGGACCCCCACATTACTGCCAGCATGGTGGTTTGTGGTGCACAGGTTGCAGGCATCCCAAGATCCCGGTCCTGGGACCTAAACCGAGAGGGCAGCAAGGGCATGGAGCTGCCACGGCGCTGTTTCACTTTTCATGTTTCAGACCATTTGCACAGCCTGACCAGTGCTGGAGTGAGTATTTTTGGCACTAGCTGGGGTGGTTCCTCTGCAGCTGAGTGCAGCCAGCCAATCTCAGCTGGCACAAGGCAGGGTTTTTCAAAACATTCTGTGCTCCAATCGGAAAGCAGCCGAATGCTACTCTTCTCAGGAAAGTGCTGCCCTTGTCCTTTTTTAATGAAAGCGAACTTGGTATTCAGTAGGAGCAGGCCAGAGCTATTTCAGACACGGAAGACAGCAGACACAAATCAATAGAAAAAAATAACTTCTTTTTATTTACAAAAAAAATCCAAATATTGGATGCTGTAAACAAAATTCACAATCTGTTCCCTCTAGAGTCTGTTTTCCATCAGCTCTTTTTCTGTCTGTGACAAAGCCTATAGTCAAAATGTTCCAAAAGAGCAATCCAAGGAGCAGTTTGCTGCAACAGGATGCCTTGCAGAAGGCAACAGTTGTAAGGAAATTTGAGGGAAAGCAAATCTGCACAGACTCCTACAGACTGCAGGAGCCTGCAGTGCCTTTAGCCAAACTGTCTTGAAATTTGCAGGCTTTTTTTTTTTTTTTACTATTTATTTTGTTAGCAAACCACTATTACAACAGCAAAACAGTACACTGATTTTCTTTCTTGCAAGGGAATCTCTCTGCATAAAGAAAACCATACAAAAGAATATATTCAAATAGGAGCTGATATGCAAATACAGTTTTTTCTCTTCTGTGCAGTTTTATCTAACACACTTTATTTTCTCAATTTAAAAAAGCGCCTTTTTTGAACTGGTAGGAGCTTCTGACATGATGCAAACCAAGCATTTAATAAGAGCTGTTTAGAGGATTTGTGTGAAGGCCTTTGTGCAAGATAAAAAAATATTTTAAGTGCAATAAGAGAAACTAGAAAAATATCATCTTTTTTGGCCTTCTAATTGCCCTTCTATTTTTAGAAGAAATATTCTTGCATTTGGAAGGACAGCTATATCTAAAGAAAAAAAAAAGAAAAAATCCCATTTCAAAGTTCTTGGTTGTTTTATTATCACTACATTTAACCAAGTTTAGTGCCCCATTGGTTAGCAGGAAATTCAGCTGTGGCACAAACAGTTTAACTTTAATCAGGTCAATGTCTTTAATCAGTTCAGCTCTTTAAAAGGGACACTGTCTCCTGTAGCACAAGCTCTAACCTTACAGCTCATTGGATGGGATAGATGAAGTCTACAAAGCAAGAACGCGGTTGTTAACTTTAAAAGCACTAGTGTGCTGAAGAGCAGGGGAAAAAACAGTTAAAAAGAAGTCAAACTTTATGGAGGCGAAGGTGTGCAAACCACAGAAATAAGCCAGCTTTGAAAAAGGGTTCTTATTTTACTCTTGGCCTGAATTCATGCCTTCTTCCCACCTCAAACACCAGGTACCTTTCAAGATACCAGTCACAAATAAAACAAAGCTCCACCAGTTCTACCACTTGATCATCAACATATGCAAAACAGATCTGGAATACCTATATAATATATATAGAAACATATTATATATGTATCAAAATGCAAATACCAAAAGGTGCAGTTTAGCTCAGAGCCCTGCTGTATGCCCTATAAGGTAACTAGCTGCTGTCAATCAAAAAAAAAAAAAAAACAAAACCAACACAATAAAATTTGAACTGAGAGGAAGTAATTCAAAACTTTCTTTCAAGCAATGGCAAAAAAAAGGGTCCTTCAGAGGAAAACTTTGTGTCATGTATTATCAGCATTCTGTGGTTGTGGCACAGCTATAGATTCGCAAACCCTTTTAAAGAGCGGATGACTCATTTATTTGCTGCAAATAGTTGTGGGAGAGAAGACATACCACATTACCAGCTGATCCTATTTCCCCAGCTCTCCCCTTACTTCCGCTAGCAAACTGGGAGCAGGAGGCAAGGGGAGCCAGTGGGTCAGGAGCACCCATCTCAGACCCTCCAGGGGGCTGGAGGGAACCTCGCTGGGACAAGAAGCCAGTGGGAGGTTGCAGCCAGCACCAGAGAAGGGAAGGTGGGGACAAGGTCTGCAGTCAATGCTGGGAACGGCAATGAACCAGCTTTTACGTTTCCTGAAGGACTCACAGGGAAGGTGCTTCAGTAAACAAATCGGGTTCCTATTAAAGTGCCTGCAGAGTGAAAAGTACAAAGCGCGACAAAAATAGATGTACCTTACTCTCTCCATAGGGAAAACACACTGCCAGGACACGACTCCTCTCCTTCTCCCTGCCCCTGACTCTAGTGCCAGAACCTGCCTGTGACCAGGCAGGGCCTGGCCGGTTTTCCTTCAAAAGCCTGAATTCCCTTTTTTTTTTAACTCAGCAAGAAAAAGCAAAATATCAGAGTCAAGTGTCACTAAGTCATTACGTTTTTGAAGCCCAACAAAGAATTTAACACCTTCAGAGATGGCACTCAAGTGAAAACAACAGCAGAGGTTGGCTTTTTTACCCCCTCTGGCATTAGGGAGAGGAAATAAAAGTGAATAGTTATTGTTCCAATGTAAAGTGATTCCATTTAAATAAAGTACAGTACTAAAATTGTAAATGCAGTGTGACAACCAGATCAAAGATGTTTAATATTTGCATAAAAATATATATAATATATATATAAAATATAATTTTAAGCAATCGTGCAACACTCTTAAAAAGGGTTCATTTCACATTTGCTAAATTCTAGTGGTCCTGGAATGCATAATGCATTCTATTAAAAATACTCCTTTAAATATTAACAATTAGTGTTCAAATCACCAACTAATACAATATTCTTTAGCTGTCAGGGGGTTTAAATAAACCTATCTTTGATCCACGTTCCACTGAATTACACATCATGGAGGTATGCAGTCACAATATTAGTGGGTTAAATGTCAAAATGGCATTACAGTACAAAACAGTTAAAAAAAAAATCAGCTAGTCATATGTTTCTCCATCTGTGGAATTATTATGGCTCACAAGCAACTCACTGAATTACTGTAATCCTTGTTCTTGCAACTAAAGACATTATCTGAATCCCACCTTAATCCTGACTGGTTCATTTACTCCAAATTTCTCAGGTGTGGGTTAAAAATTCACTGCAAGGTGCCCACTGTCCTATGACATCCTGTTGCAAACTGGAAAACAAGTAGTACTTTATTTAAACATTCCTTAATTGCTACATTTTCCTAGACCACATTAATATATATTGTGTGTGTATATATATATAGATATACACCTATAACATGTACATATATACACACACAAACATATATACACACAAACACACACGTACCTAGGATAATAGCACACTGACATAACATTAACTCTATACAGGTATTTGCCAAGAAAAAAAAAAATAGGGCATTTCCTCCACCACTTATTCACAAGCTTATGGGTTTTTTTTGTTTTTAATCCTTGTGTCCCTGATAAAACAAAATGCATGGTTAAACCACAAAACTATATTTTTTTCCTCACTTCAAATTTTATGAAGGCATCAGGCACTTTTGATTACTATTGGTGTGTACAAATATAGGAACATCTTTCTTTTCTTTTACATATATATATATACTCTACTGTATCTTCTTTGCTCGGATAACTTATTTGTGAAATCTTTGGTCCTTGAGTATATTCTTTTTGCCACAGCTGGTTTTCCAGCATTTTCACATTTTTAAAATGTGAGGCATGCACACAGCTGGAAATAATGGACTTTGTCATCATACATGTTTCTGTTTTTATAACTGTACCAATCCACTACTGTTCATTTGGAGCAAGCTGTTTCTGGTAAAGCATTCTAGTCAAGCAAGCTATACATTCTACATGGTCAATCCATAGACGGCACTTGCTGCAAGCCCCAAATGCAGTAATTCCAATATACAATTTTATTCAGCTTATCTCTGCTTTATGCCTCTAACTTTTAATTCCTGAATATATATAGAATTGTTTTTTGTAAATTTTTTTCTTTTGTTGTTTTTTTGTGTGTTTTCTTTTGTTTCTTTCATATTCTCCCTTTTGCAGATCCCATTCTAGAGTAAGAATAAAAATAAAAGAAAATAAGGCTTTCCCACCTTCTCTATGCCAAAGCTATGGGAGCAGATATTGCCAACCCATATTGTCATCAAGCATTCCTCCCTCATTTATTTCAGGGGAAGCTGGTTGCTTTTAATGACAGGCCTCTTGTGCTCTGGGGTAGGATCCAATTATTTCGGGGTTCTTTCTTGATCATGCTCCCATTATTTATTAGAAAAACCACAAGCTTTTCCCAAGCTTGAAAACTAGAGCAGATCATCATTGCACAAAACACCCCATTTCAAAGGGACCCGTTGCCCCTTCCTATGTCATAGAAAACGCTCTCCCCGCTGGGTCTACTAATTTCAGTCCTTAATTACAGGGCAGCCAAGTAGAGTATGTGTGCTGCTGGCAAGGGAACACCGTCTGAACCTGGGCAATATAGTAATTGCTGAAGTTGGCATCTGCTACATATGGGGCTGGCTGGTAATAGCAGGTGACATTGGCCACATTGGGGATGATATTTTGCTCGGCTAGGACCCGGATGGCCAGCATGGTGATCAGGTTCAGAGTCTGTCTCCTCTCATGTCCCATCAGGCACACTGTGCTCTCATTCACCACACCGTGAAGGGTCATGAGATAGTCATACTTGCGGTCCTCTAATCCCACAAAGTGGTTCTGCAAGTAGGACTCCAGCTTTCTCTGCTGTTCTCCAATGTCTGAGAAGTCAATGAAAAACCTTGAACACATGTATCTCTGCAGGGATTTAATCTCAGATTCGGAGGCAGCCCTAAAGCCCCTTACCAAAAGGTTGCAGTACTTCAGAAGACCACCTCCTCTGATTTCTTCCGGGTTTCTGGTGGCAATTATCTTGTTGCAGAGGTGATCAAAGGCTTCCTGGAAATCCCCATAGACACTCTCACCAATGATAGTTGGGTGAAAAGTTTCTGTCATCGGATTCTCTGAGCACTCATAAAACAGCAGCAGGGAGTCCAGCTTGATTTGAAAGGAATCGACACTGAATTCAAACTGCCGCCTCAGAGAGTCCACAAATTTCAGCTCCACATTTTTGCCGCTGTTGTTGGACAGGGAGATGAGACTCCATCGGTCTGAATCATTGCAGACTTTTACCATTTTCTGCACATAAGCCTCCTATAATTGGAAAGACAAAATGAGCAAATCAAGGCACAGATGCAAGAAATTTCCTCTTCACTACATTTGTTTGCACCCCTGAAGGGCCCCCCCCTCCCCAGTTCTTGCATTTCATAAAAGATTTCATGGAGCCTGCAGATACAAACAAGAGAATAAATGCTTAATGTGAGAGCTCAAAATGCTATCACTGCAAGAGGATGAGAGGGAAGGGTGTTCTGCTGGGACTGTGGTGTGCAAGGGAAGCATGTAGCAACATTGCTTCTTTCAATCACTTCTAAATACATCTACACACTAAGCCCATGGCACACATGCCAAATATGCCTGCACCCTTAGTGCAGGCATATTTGTGCAGATATTCTTATCTGATTGGAATAGTGACATAAAAGGTCAGTATTCCAATCAGATAAGAAATTTATCAGTGTCCACTTCTCTCTCTCTTCCCCACAAAAACAACGTAGCAAGTGTTTAGTCCCCTCAATTCTTCCAGTGAACGTTCCATAAATCTACCTTATACTAAAAAAAAAAAACAAAAAAAAAAAACTCTAAAAATCTGAAAGGCATCTGGCATTCAGCCTAATAAACTCAATCGAGTTGTCTTCGAGGGGGGGGAATATGCCTCCCCGCTGGGCACTTAGCGCACCTGACTGTGTGCCTTACAGATAGGGTTTTCCTCGTGCAGATACGAAATCCCTATCTATGCTCGCCCTGCACACACGAACTGGTGCGGCACACGGAGCTGCCGCCGAGCCGGGCGGGGACAGAGGTGTGCAGCGCCTGGCACACACACACGCCCCAGGGAAAACAACGCTCACAGTAAATCAACCGAGAAGGAGGAAAGGCTAATTAATCCTGAAAAGCCCCGGCCAGGGCGCTTTACTGCAAACTCCTCCTCGATTTTAAGCGCGGAGTGAAAAAATCGCTCAGGCTCCCTGTGGTTAGCGGGATGTAGGGGAGAGCTGCGTCTATGAGTGCACCCCTCCATGCCCAGTGGGAAGGTGACCACTCCCCCCCGCAGGCAGGCGCTCACACCTGCCCACTCCGGGCGTCTGGGCACAGAGCAGGTTTACCTTGAGGGTGAGCGGCGTTATCTTCTCCTTATTCACCCCCTCGGGTAAGAAATCCAAGAGGCAGTCCAAGACCACGTCCTTCACAGTCTGAAATTCGGCCTCCCCTTTGAGGTCGGCGCAGAAGATGAGGTCCAAGTCCTTGTAGCCCAGGCCGCTGTCCTGGTGGAGGACGTGGCTGGCGGCCGAGCCATTCAGCCGCACGTCGCGCAGGCCGATGCCCTTCTCCTCCAGCCGGCTCCGCACCACCTTGACGATCTGGCGGGGCTGCATGGCCAGTGTGGGGAAGTTGCCGCGGCCGTGGATGGGGATGGTCTCGCTGAGGATGCGGTCCAGCCGCTGCACTTGCTCCCAGCTCAGCACGTTGCAGTGCGCGCTCTCGCCGCCGCCCGCGGAACTCCCGCCGGGGCTGCCGCCGGCCTTCTCATCGTCTGCCATGGTGCGCGGCCGCCGCCTCCCCGGGATGGATCCACCCGGCACCGCTCCGGCTCCTCGCCGGTCCCCCGGGCCCCCTCTCCCTCCGCGCCTGGCAAAACAGGAGGAAAAGCCAGCGGTCAGCAGCTGCGCGCACCCGGCGCCTGAGCTCCGCTCCCCCGCGGCCGTCCCTTCCAGTGGGGAAGGGGGGGGACACACCTACTGATTGGATTGGGAAAAAAAAAATAGGAGGGGGGTGGGGAAGGGGGAGAAAAAGCCCCCCGGAGCCGGGCGGTGCTGCAGGATAGAGAAAGACGCCGACCTGCAGAGCTGCTGCTTGAGCCGCTCCCCGCGCCCCCGCCGGGGCAGAGGCCGCCCCGCGCCGACGGAGAGGCCGCCCCGCACCGCCCCAGAGGCCGCCCCGCTCGTCGCCGCCGCAGGCTGCCGCCGTCTCCGCAGCTTTCGTAGTTCTGCCCGGGAAAGGTCCCCAGTAGTTTTTATACGGGGTTTCTCCGCGCTTCCGGGGCTCGGAGTCACGGCGCCCGCGTCCCGCCCCCTCCATCTGCATGGCCGGCCTCGGCGGGGCCCCCCGCCCGCCCCCACCCCCCCCACCGCCCCCCCCCC
>WBMV01000298.1:1815136-1845287 GCA_013396655.1 Campylorhamphus procurvoides | reverse complement strand
CAAGATTTTTCCTCCAGGAATACGAAAATTATACAGATTAGTACCTTAGACAGGTTATTATGTAGCAGAATGCCCTGTCTCCACATCACCAGGAGGACAGAGAGCCATCTCTGATGAGAAGGCTCCAATCTCTGCTGCCAGTTCTCTTGCTGAGACCCTGCAGGATCCCAAAAGGAATGAGCTGCAACAAAGGTCATGGCTTCTCGCAGCTGCAAGTTACCACCAGTCTTTGTGCAATGCAAGCCAGAGACCCTGGGGCTCCTGCCCTTCCTGAGCATCATGGGAGCATCACCAGCACTATTTACTGCGAGGAGGGATGGGCAGCTGCACGGCAGCAGCTGCAACCCAGTTTTAGCTCAGAGAGGGCTACAAACTCCTGCTAGGCAGGAGTTGCCTCCCTGAGGAGCAGTTGCCAGAGCACAGCAGTCTTCACTGAGCTATGCCACTGACACAATGGGTGTCATTGCTTTTGAAGACCTCAGAAATCCACAAGACCTGGGAGCTGGAACTCCCAGCCTTTTCCTGACTCGAAAGGACAGGGCCAGCTCCCAGCTCCTGCTGAGTTTGGAGCTCAGCTGCTGACCCTCTTCTCAAGAGGCAGAAGCAAGCTCTTCTTCAGAGCAGCAGCTACTGCTGAGTTCAGCAGTAGCTCAGCTGAGCGCTGAACCATAAGATGGCTTTGGGGATAGATAAAAATAGTAAGGCATGAATAACATTAACACCAAAATAAGGGCAACTGTCACATTTCTGTTCTTTTTTTTTACTGTGAAGCCCTCACAAGGCTAAAGGGGCAGAGACTAGAAGTCCAAGTGCAAAAACTGTTAGGGGCAGCAGTACATGGTCCTTTCAACTTTCTCTTGTTTCTGGACAAGGTCTTTGGGCTTACAAGCTTTCAAGTGGGCTTTCCTAAGGAATAAGAGGAAGCATAGCAGCATGTAACCTCAACCCAACATTTGTATTGTAGAAAGGAGCCGAACTGGGAATGGAGACTTCCTTCTCAGCTCTGATGTTTAAAGGTTCCCTGCCACAGTGAAAATCTTCTAAGACAGCTTATCTGAGCCAAAATAAAGAGAACAGTTTGTGAAATTTAATCCTTTTGAAATAGAGCCCTGAGCTTGCCTCCTACTCATATCCAAACCTAATCTTATCCCAAGCAACAGCCTCAGCTCCCTCTCAATCCAAACTCCTCAAGTCTTTCCCTGACATTAAGGAATTTCTTATGGTTATATCACTGCACATATGAAAGGGCTGATGCATGCTACCTGTGAGGTGACCCGATAAAGGAAAGCAGAGTGAATGGCATGCTGTTATTATTAGTCTATTTCTTGTTCCTCTGCTGAGGAAATTTTTAAAATTAAGCCTCAGAGGTTCGTATTTATCAGCATAACATTTGTTTCATTTGCCACTCCATTCCAAATATTGCTTTGCCCTGGAGACCTGTTGTACTAATGCAGAGCTTCAGAAAAAGATTTCTATTCCACATGTCAAATGTTGATATCATTCCTACTAAAATAATAGGGTAAGGATTTTGGCTCTAGGTACACAGAATTTTATGAAAAGACAATCTGTGCTTTTACACAGAAGGTCCCACAAACAACCTTGGATTATTTCTTGAGGTGATGTGTGTAAGAGGGTTGATTCCTACTCAAAAGGGATGATTCCCTATCAGTCTCTTCCCAACAATCCCAGTACACTGTTTTGGTAGGAGCCTTATGTTTCTGGGCAGCCCACTGATGAGACAACTTCTTGTGAAAAAGTTTCCTGTGATAGGTACTGCTTCATCAGCCATCCAACATGGTATTTACACCAAGAAAGAAGATGCATATTGTCCCTTTTCTGCTGATTGCATCACAGTTTGTCCACTTGAGGCAGGTAACACACTTCTGTCTTTCTATGTTTGTTGAGTGTCTGCTGCAAAATTTACAGCATTTTGTTGCTTTGGACAATTGCACCTTGATTGCTCCTGAGCAGCAGATGCCCAATAAACATTGGCGTTACTTGGGTCCTTCCAGCATCTGTCTTAGATTGGAGCATGTTTGTAAGTAACCAGGAACATCTTAAAAGTAGCTGATCCCCCGCAGGCAAAGTGACTTGGGATTCCTATTAACCAAAGTGTGTAGATTTTCATCACTCGCTGCCTTCCTCACCTAAATTTCAGTCTCACAGAAACTTAGCATTTTGTTACTAACCACACTTGCCCTGGATGTAGCCAGAGACCAAACAAGCCCTATGTCATGCTGTGTCAGCCCTGTGAAGAAGCAGGAGCATAGGCACCCCATATTGGGTTGCCATTGACCTCATGGAAAGTCAAACAGGAAGCCCAAAGCAAGGCAGCAGGACAGGTGAGCATGCAGACAGAGGAAAAAGCCCTGCAGCTCAGGAGTGTGGGCTGATCAAAGAGGTGCTCGCCAGGAACAGAGAAAACCCAAAGCTAACTGAGAAAAATACCAAGGTTGTTTCTGCATTGACAGCAGCTGTAACTGCTCCACCAGCTTTCATCTCTGGCTGCCTCCTACATTTTGTCTCCCATGGGCAATGTGCTGGGGACTGTGAAATAAGTGCCAGGAGGTTTCTCACTGAGCTTCCAGCAGCTACTCTACTTGGTGGTAGTTGTTGATTGTTTGTGTGCTCGTACTAAAAGGATAGAATTATCACATGCCCTTCAAAACACCACACATGGTGAATGCAGAGAATTGGAGACAAGCAAAACTGCTTTCTGATAATGACAGTATGGAAGAAGTGGGTCAAAAAACACTGAAAATGATTTTGCCATCTTTCCCCTCTAATAAACTGCAATCCTGAGCTGATTTGTTTTTAAGGAGTTCTGGCATTACTCCAAAGGACTGCATTTTCCAGAGATGAGCTATCCATTTCCTCTGGTCTTTTTAACATGGCTGCAGCTGAACTTTTAAGCCAGATCATCCCAATTGGCCAGGCATGAGATTATTGCTGGTGTGCAAAATAAGGCAGAGAATTAAAAATAACCATGCCAGGAGATGTGCAGTCTGTTGGTTTAAGGCTTAGAGGTTTATGTGTCACTTGGAAGTACTTGAGTTCCAGAATAGGCTGTTCAGTAAGTCTGAGTTGTAGGGAGCCACAGAGATCTGACTCCTTTGTTTTTCACAGATCAGCTTAGGATATAGAAACATGAAAAAACATACAGGCACTTGGTTTAGGACTGAAAAGGTCAGTACTTTGACTGCACATGATGAAAGCTAGTAGTGTACTTGGGTATACTTAGCTCAGCTTAGCTCAGATTAATTGTATTATGCACGTGTTAGGCTGTATCATATAGTGCATCATAGCAAACACATGATCCTCAAAGGCAGAAGTGACTGACTCCAGCCACACAGAAAAGATACTGATGAAATTTCAAAAATCAGATTTCCTGATGGTTTATTTATTTTTGCAAAAATGCATTTTTTGAGTCTGAGCATTTTTTGATTCTTCCTTTCCATTGCTGGGCAAATGCCCTACATTTAAGTGCACTTCATAAACCTTCTGTACCTACTAATGAAGAAAACATTTGCAGCCCTCAGACACAGGCCAGACAAAGAACAGTCATCCAGCAACCAAAGCTGTTCATGTATCCCAAGACCCTCTTATTCATCATCTCTTTTTCTATGTTTTAATTTTTACATAAAGAAATGCAACTTTCTAGTCTTACAATGCAATTTTAGTGCAGAAGGAGATTCACTTATTTTTTCTGCTATTGAAAAGGGCTTCTTTAATTTTGGACATTAGCAACTCATCACAAAGCATGTGTCATTTAATGTATCATTTTACATTTAGATATCAGTAGCTTTTCTTAACAATAAAAGAATTGCTACATTATGGTAAGCCTACAGCCAGCCCAGGTAAAGACATCTTCATTACCTTTTATTATTAATTATGCCTACCTAAGGCCTGGGCCTATGTTCTTGGAGCTCATGATCACTCTAGCAGGCAGTGGTCCTTTAGAAGGGAAATTAGGGATGTTTAGCTGTTAAAAACAGATTTGAGTGGAGCTGATGTCCTAAATTAGTGCCTTTTACTTAATAATTGCCCCTTCTTCTCCTCTTGCTAGCTAATGTACATCTTCTTCTGGTATCTGAGATGTCCAAAGTGTTAAAACTAGACTTCCTACTCACCTTGAATAATATAAATGCAGCAGTCACCATTAAATATCTGGCAAGTACATCTGAAATATTCACCAAGGATTTACTGTTCTGATTCTAGGCAGAGAAACAAATCGCAGGTGGTTGAGTTTGTTTTTAGTACCCAACAGAAAAAATACCTCAGTGCCCCAAGGAGACGACCCAGGATTTCATAATCTTTCTGCATAGATGATTTGACTTCCAATTATTTAGTTTTTATGGGCTTCCCCCAACCCTCATCCTCCTCACTCCGAGCAGAGTGAACACACATCTTTGCAACCCCTGCCTGCTCCAGCCAGCATCCTGGAAATGGCACGTGCCCAACCTTTGTTCAAAGCCAGGTACTGTAGCTGAGGCATCCAGACACATCCAGTGTGAGGGCACTGGCAGCTGTAGGCAAAAAAGTGCACTGGATGGATGATATAGCATCCACAGGAGTGGGTTATTTCAAGCAGCTCAGGCAAAACCACATCCATTGTTCAACAGACCCCAGAACAGCTAATCTTTTTCCCCCATCCAGTGGCTGTCCTATTAAATGTGTACTTTTCATAGACGTAGTTCTGCAATTTCCACATGATACATTAAGATCACTAAACATAAGGCCATTGGTTAACACCTCCTTCTTCTTCTCTCCTTCTCTGCTCCCAGTGTATACCTGTTGGCAGGGTGAGCCCTGCCTATCATAGATTTTATCCACTTCATCCAGACCAGACCAAACAATAAGGCACTGAAAAGGATAATGATGAACAGTTAAAGGCAAAAAGAGAAGGAAAAAAGTAATAAAGGAGAAGCATCTATAAACCTATTGGTGTATGTATAGCTGATCCAACATGGAGACTAGAACCATCAAATGCATTTTTGCTACCTATTTTATAGTTATTGAATGCCTTACCCTTTATGTACTCGTGTCCTTTCCACAAGGGCCTGCCTTCCATTTCATTTAAAGTAACTCATTGATTTCAAACTTGACACAGAAAACGTCCCTCCAGGGTCTCACAATTACAGCAAGCTGTACAATCTCAGCATCAGCCATTTTGACAGAGACTTCCTGCCACAAAGCAGGTTTCAGTTCTGTCAGAACACTGCTATTCTGAAGTAAATAAATGAACACAAATACACCATTGGCTTTGTGTGCCTCTCCCCTCTGCAGTCACACCAAATGGGGACTTCTGGCAAGACACCTGGACTCTAGCATACCAAAACACAAATGTCTTTCAGGACAGAAAGATTTGGGGCCTATGTAATTTCAAAACCATCTGGATGCTGTAATAACTGATCATTCATGTCATGGGGAAACATTGAAGCATAAAATGGCATTTATGTGCTGACCTCTTTTTTACTCTTCTACCTTTCTGCTCAGGTGTTGTATATCAAAGTTGCAAAATGTTGACATTCATAACAGTAATCTGGTGCCAATCCTATAAAAACTTCCTTTTAACAGAGACAAGATAATTCAGTCTAGCAGTTCTTTAACTAAATAGGATTAATTAACAGGAAGCTGGCGGCTTAATTCACCACTGACCTGTAAAACCTGATAAGAATGAGGTCACTGGACATAACAGAGCTATTTAGGAGTTTAGATCAAATTCTAGTAACAGAAAACATGATTTAAAGATCAGTCCGATATAACAAAACTCTGGGGTAACAAAATATTACTTATTAAAGAGAGATCTAATCTTATAAATCGTGTGCTCTCTATACTCAAAAGCATATTCCTTCCAAAACAAACAATTGCAACATCTAAGCACAGTCAGTGGACACCAGACTTTGACATTCAAACCCATCAAGCTTTCATATCCTCTCCACCCAGATTTGTTATCTAAAGCTCACTTTTTGTGACCTTAAGATCTCATAGGAGCTTCACATTATGAGACCCTTTTTCATGTTACAGTATGCAAGAACCGACACTTCTTTGAGCATATCCTGAATAATCATCTGGATTAAATGAAGCTTGTTTATGGATCAGAAAAAAAAATACTGTGCATGTATTTCTGTAGCTTCCCAATTTCCCTCAAGCCTCTGCTTACATTCTCACTGGTTTTATGGGGATTTTTGCAAATGACAGTTTGTACTACTAATACACATGTGCATCTGTATCATTTCTGGCAAAAACAGTGTTCCTATTTTCCCCTGGAAATCTCCTATTTCTTCCCAAAAATTATGTCCTGCCTCTTCTCCACATTAAGCCAGGAGTATCAGGCAGGGTTTCAATTGATTTTCCTACTATAGTGTGCACTATTTTTCAAAGAACTCGGTCTGGAACGACTTACAGATCAGAAATACCACCTGAAGGCACTTGGGGAAACTAAGCGGACCTGTTTTAAAACCTTGTGGTCCTGTAAAAACCAGACATAACATCTGAGGTAAGGAAGTGTCAAAAAAAATAAATTACTGATTTTGATGTATCAGGCCAATTTGTGTTCTGTTTCCAAAGGAGAGGGAAGAATGGTTACACCTTAACTAATCATCTGGGAACAAAAAGATTATTCTCTTTAATATTTTCCCCCCTTTATTATTCCCTCCATCTTCAAAGCCTTCATGTAATAACTGGCCAGTGTCCCACCTTTGCTTGCCAAGGAAGTTTGAACATATTCCTTCAGATAGCCAAGAAGGTTGTTATGGTTTGAAAGAAAACATTTCTTCTACCCAGGAACTCAGCACACCATGTCCCCATTTCTCCAGCCTGCTGCCAATACTGAAAAGTGAGATTGCTTTTCAAGCCCGCAGCTCAATAACTAACAGTTTTGTGTGTCTACTACAAAAGATCAGGAAGCCAGACCCACTTTTTTATTATATGGAGCCAGATTCTCAGCTGGTATAAGCTGAAACTGCTCTACTAGTGCAAAGAAAAATATACTGATTAACACCTGCCAAAGTTCTGCTCTACATATTATGTTTGCAGAGTAAATGGCATAAATCATAGAAACTGTACTTAGTTTTTCCCTTGTGAGACATTCTTTCACCAGTGCACCCTGGGAAAATATTGTCCCCTTTATTAAAGTGCTCAAGATTCAATTAAAAATAATGTAGGGCCAAAGTGCTTCCAGAAAACTCAAAAAATTGTCTTGAACCATTCATCACAATTATCTCTGCAGCCACAGAGACACTGGGATAAATAGTTCCTCATCTAGAATTTTTCCCTCCTGCCTAGTGTTAATGCACCAGAACTGAGTGTATGTGTGAAAGGAGGGATGCACACACACACACACGCACGCACACACACACACAGACACACTACACACTCTTTCAAGTTATGCACTGCTGTCTTTCTCTCTGGTATATAGGGCTCGAGCTACTGGAATTCCCATTAGCTCAATCTATCCAAATGGCCAGATGATTCATCGGTAGAAAAGAAAAACGTTTAAACTTTGCCTGTCTTTTAGAGAACATTATTTGTAAAAGTGTTGCACATAGGAAAAAAACCCACTTGTTGCTAACTTTTATTGAATTAATCAGTATTCCAGCATAGGAGTGCAGAAACTATATTTGTGCACCTTTAAACAGGTAATGTCAAGGTTTATTAGAGATGAAAACTGACATTGCTTGTTAGTCTTATATTGAAGTTTGTATATTGAAGTTCACATCTTCAGCAATCTGCTTCTCATGAAACATTTTGGGATACGAATGCAGCTTTACAGAAAGGAACGCAACTGGGTGGTATGTTATTAATGCTTTGATTCATTTTTTATTTTTTTAAAAAAGTAGACATACAACAGGCTGTGACATTGACAGTGAACAAACAAGTACTCCCACACTGTCAGAGAAAATAGGGATATGTGGAAGGTGATAGCACAGCTCGTTTACTTTGAACCTCTGAAAAAATTATTATATTACCTTTTAATAGATACCTGAGCTGGCAAAATGGGGGCGAAGAAGGTAAGGCAAGGCAAGGGAAATTTTGAGAAAGACTGTGAATGGTCTTTCTAGTCACTCCTGCCTGCTTGGGTCAGGAGAAGAAGGAAGCAAAGATAGAAAGGGATTTTCTTCAGTGTTGCTACAGTCTGTCCATGAGCTGAGAAAACCCTTCCAACAAACCGTGGGCTGAAATGGATGCACTTCCAGGATTTCTATTTCCTACTCACATACCTCTGCCATCCCCCCCCCAAAAAAAAGGAAAAAAGAAAAAACAAAAAGAAGAAAAAAAAGAAACTCAAACAAACTGTCAACTGCATGAAATCTCATTGCTTGAGACTAATCCCCTCCTCCATGCTCCAGTTGCTCAGGTTGTAGCTGAAAAAGGTTTAGTAGCCTTAAAGAAAATCCAGGCTATTCCAGATGCAAAACCAATCCTAGCTGAGGGCCAGGAATTCAGAAGCAACTGAAGTCTGCTGACATGCCTAGTTCATGCAGCACCTCGTGTTCGAACAGATTACTTGCCTCATTCCCAATGGCATGAGCAGAACTCAAACAGCTTGGTGATTTTGTCTGTGCCAGCAAGTTCATCCATGATGATCTGGGCCTTGCACACTGAATTTCTGTTGTCCAGGGTAGGATCATGCTCCAGCCCACAGCTAGGACTGGTAAACTTGATCAACCTTCTGCTGGTGTCACCCAGACTCCTCAGGCACTTCTTTTTGTGTTCAAACTGTTGTTCAGGCTCCCCAAAAACACAGGTGCTCATCCTCCCCCAGCATGGCCTATGCCTCAGAGATGCTCTCTCAATGCCCTTAAAAGGGATCTCTACCCCAAGTTCCTCCTGGACACTGTTAGGGCACATACATAGTAAGTAAATAACCAGTGTCCAAGACCTGGTGGGAAGTTTGGACCTCTCTGGTGCTTTAGTTTCAGAGACACATGCAGCTGTTTGAAGGTCACGGCTCCAGCTCTTTCATATCCAGCTCTATTTTTTTTACTTCCCTCTTGCACAGGAGATGTTACTTTTGTCAGTATCAACGTTTTATTTTCCTATTTCGTTCTTGCCCCTTGTTACACGATTCATCTGTTTTCCTCCTGCCATTTCTCTTCTCTCATGAAATCAGAAACCTGGAACTAACACTTATTTCAATAGTGGTGGTGGAATCATCAGCTGAAAGCAGGGTGGTTTTCCAAGCCTTGAACATTTGTCAGCAAACCTTGGTAACAGGTTGTGTGGAAAAACACAGCAGTGTCTCTCTCCTTTACCCATAGTCTTCCTTGGATTTGATTAACTGGGACTGTCCTTCTAAAACCTACAAAATGGGTAAACAGGGATCTTTGTTGAATTTTAATGAGGGAGAACATTTTATGGAGTAGGCTGTACAAGGGACTGCAGGTTAGAAACCTACACTGCTTTGGCTTGCTTAAAGGACAGAAATCATCGCAGCAGGCTGCTGCTATCAAATCTATGAGATATAACCTCATTTATTACTCATCATGTTGACACTTATGAGAAAATGAATTAAAATAGTAAAAAAAAAAGTATACATTTCAAAAGAGAAGTCCTGAAAACAGGCGTGTGATGTATCCCTCTGGGCATGAGGATCAATTCTTGCCCAACTCTTGTGTGAGAAACCCCAGTGGAGAAAGATCCTCAGAGCACACACACCCTTTAACGTATCTGTTGACATGTGCCAATCTTACATGAGCCTTTCATTTACTGACCTTTTTTAGTTAGAGATACAAAGTGCAAAGAAATAAGCTGCACAAGTTATTATACCCAAGAGAATTACAATCTCATGTGCAGGAGCAGCCCTGGGTTTTAACTGTATGGTATTTGACTAAGTATAGTTTATTTAACCTCAGTGACCTTTCATGAAGGAGCCCTGTGTTCTGCTGCAGCAAGGAAAAAGTGAAGATTGCTATTTTAATAAAACTATTTATCCTATAGTATAAAGGACCAAAACCCTGCAGCCATCACTTCTTACACATACACTCTGCATTTGCACTTCAACAAGAAATGTTTTGATTTAGAAGATACATTTCCCCAAACTCCAGGACCACTATGGTAGGTCTAGAGGGTACTTCACAGAGTACTCTTCTCCTGCCGACTTAAAGATATGTTGCAAAGCACACTGAAGCTAGTGTGTGACTTTCCACCCACTCCACTGGGCTTCAGACCAGGGTAACTACACCTTTGTCTCTTTGACTCCCCAGTGAATTTGGCACTAGCCCTACCCAAACGTCGAAGTTGCCTGATACAGGCTGACTGGAACTTACATGATCTTGTCTCAGAGCAGTTGTCTTTGCCATGCTAATATTCAGCTAGCTCTGCGTGCTTCATTTAATGGGGGGTTGGGGGGGGGTGGGGTGTTGCTGTTGATAGTGTTTTTACTGATAAATGTTTGCTATCATAATTGTCAAGAACTGGCTTCCTGAGCTATGAAATGTCTGCACAGAGGAGCTCTGATAAGGATTACTGCTTCTCAAGGGTGCAACCAAACTTGGGACTGCATGGAGACAGCAATGGGGAAGTAAGGCAGCAGGAAAGGAAGGAAGGATGGTAGGAAGGGGAAAAATATTCTTGACCATATTAATTCCACTTCTCATTTACTGCTTTCTGGACAGTTTTACTGTAACTGGAGTTCCATCAAAGCAGCAGGGTCCACCTACTTGTACTGCTCACTGTGTCCCAGTGCCAGAGAAGTGCTAACATTAGGAGATTATGTATTTGTTTTGCATTGTGTGTACCATAAATAACACGAAGACATGGTGTCATGTTCTAGGACTGATTTTGTCCATTCACTATTACTGTTGTATAAGGCAAAAAATTAAAATAACCATGAAAATGCAGAAAAAGCATGTGACCTTTTCACCTGTGTTCTGTGCCTATGTGCCATATGCTCCCTTTTTCCTGATCCAGAAAGCAACAAGCTTTGCCTGGATTTCCAGTTTTAGTGCCAGATTAGAGCTGTAGGACTGCTGCAGGTGTCCAGGCTGTGCCACTCTATGCAAGGTGGAGGTTTGACCACTTCAGCAGCCACCTTCTGGGACAGCATGAGCACCTTTGCGCTTGCATCTCTGAACAGCACAGTGCTGGTCTTTTCCAACAAATTTGCTTAGCCTCCACATAGGATAGAGCAGAGCCAAATGCAGGCCTTATTTCCAGGCCAAGTCATTAATGCATTCCTTCCTTGGCTCTATGAGATGCATATATAATACTGTTACAGTATCTATGTTTCCAAAGCTACTTTGTCTTTTGTCTCTATGATGAGCTCTCCAGCTAAGGTAACACTGGTTCCGTGTGAGCAGCCCTTCAGCCACCAGGCAGAGCTGTCCTTGTTGGAAGTGTCCTTAATAAGAGAGCCCTCTTTTTACGCCTGTGTTTCCTCAGTGGGAAGAACATAAAATACAGCTTTGATACTTTTCCTCCCAAAAGACTCTCAAGGGTTAACAAAGCTGCTATCTCCCACCTTCTTCTTGCCTCCAGAAAGATGAGACCCGAGTTTTCACGCTGGGTGCCAGAATCAATTTTATTCAACAGAAATCCTTTGACTGAGCAAAATATGCAAAATCAGACTGTTTTCTGCATGAGAAAAAGTGAATCATTGCTGCCTTTATTGCTCATTCTGTTTATTAAAACTGCTGGGCCAAGATTTATTTTTAATGAACTCTGATCAGTCATAGCCAGTGATTTCACAATTCATGTTAGTACTGTAGGCATTTGTTGCACTGCAAACAGCTCATTTGCTTATTTTCTGGTAGTTTTGTTTTTTTAGATCTGACTTGAAATTGGTCACACAGACCTCTCTGGGATTTTTCAGGCTAAGTATATTTGTTCCCATAGATAGAGGCCATATGTCAAAGCTCTGTATTGTCACCAAGGAAAAAAAAATAATCTTGCTTTTATTCTGTTAAGTCCTTTTCTTTTTCTTTCTTTTTTTTTTTTTAAATGTTTACTGTGCCTTGACATCCTGCCTCACTAAACCATACTTCACCCTTGTGTTTTCTTCAATATGAATGTGTGTGTAAGGGAAACCATATACTTTACCGATGGGAAAAGATAACATATAAATCAAACTGTATGCCAGAACAGAGACAGTGATAATGAAGGCTGCAGAATCATGTATCTGCAATATATCTCCTTCAAAAAAAAATAAAAAATGGGGTTATGAAGTAGAAATCAACAGGCTCAGTCTTTAACCAAAAAGAAAAAAAAATTAAAAAAAATTTGTAAGAAGTTTTTTAGTGAAACTGGAGCTTTTGGACTGGCTATTGCAATAGTAAGCTGTTGCAAAGCAATGCAGAAAGGCTGCACACAGCAGGGCTGGACTGACACAAGTCCAGTGCCTGGCCAGCAGCCCTGAAGACAGTTCCTTTGCCTCCTGTCTGTGCTCCCCAGGATCCAGCAGAATGAACCCACTCACTCCAAAGGGGTGTTTACTTTGATTTTCTGAAACAATTTTAAAGCAGGCGCTGGAAGATGATTAAACAAATGACTTCAGATGAAGCAAGGATCACACCGTGTGGTGCTGGCACCAGATGCCATCTGGGACATGGTTACAGGTTTCAATGAATCAACAGTGATAATCCCAAGCTCAAAATAGGTGGCCAGCTGCAGGGCTTTGCTCACAGCTCAGGTAGCCCCATGTCAGTACTCTCCTCCTCTCCCAGACAGCTACCAAAGGGACATCACTCTTTAAAGAAACATGTACGATAACTCTGCACAAAGCACTGCCTTAAGGTGATGTTCTTGCCAAACCTCCTCTATTGCTTTTCCCTTGCCTTCTCCTGGTATGGTACAGCTTTGTCTTATGTGGGAAACCATGGCAAGTGGATCATTCAGTACAAAAACTGGTGTATTTTATTATTGTATTTTTATTCTCCACACTTTTTTCCCTTGTCTACTGTTTCAGTGTCTATGCTGAGGTTGCCTGCACAGCCAACAGCAGTGGTATCTATTGATATAACAAAGGAGGGACAGGACTGACACATCTTTGTCTACTCAGAGGCTGGGTTGTAGAAAAGATACAACTTTGGAGAACGTTGGAAATTTAAATTTGTTCTGCCTCCACCATTCAGTCAAATACCTCTTTGCATTCCAATAGGCTTCAGCATTAATAATGTTGACTAGTTCTGTGAGATGATTGGTATCAACTAGTAATTTGAGTAAACTCAGAGAAAACAGTCACAGCCTCCCTAAGAGGACCGTGGCTTAGTCTAAGGCTCAAGTAGTGAATTGTCCCCTCTGTATCTGGGAAGATGGGCCTCAGTGATGTTCAGAGCATAATGGATCTACCAGCTTGCCTCTGAACTATGGTCAAGGTACAGCTACCTTATTAGTGGGCTGGGTTGCACTCTGCCTTCGACATCTGACCATCATCACCCTGAGATGCACAGAAACATGGGCTCCCATGGTGAAACCCATGTCTGTGTTTTCCAGCCTGTGGCTTGGGCTTTGTACTAGTTTGTATTTACGTAGTACTACCAGAATAGTTGGTTCATGCAACATTTCTTTGAAAAGAAAAGAAAACTTACAAAAATATTAAAATATCAAAATCCCATGTAACAAAAGTATTTGCATGGCAGAAACTTGTTAAATACATAGATCTCTCTGCCTAAAACTCTAATACTTGCTTTTACATAGTAGTACTCTAACACTTCAGAGACTTGGAAAAAAAAGTCATGTTGGCAGCAAAATGCAAGGCCATACTTGTACTACAGAGAATAATAGCTCTATTTTCAGACACCAAATCAGACACATTCCTCTGTTTTGCTTTTTAACATCAGTGCATAAGGAGTTCACTTGATATGGGAATACTCAGACATGGCTAAAGTTCTGATTCATTCCTACTTTGCTTTCACAAAACTTGTTTAACAGACGGTGAGTTTTTCAGCCTTTCTTTTGTAAGATATTTCATGTTGACTCCTAAGGAAATCTCCACACTTCTCTTTTGAGAGTTCTTTCAGAGAAAGGTTTACTTTTTAAAATATTACAATAAACAGTATAAATTTCAGCCTAAGAAGCTGCTGTGAATGTCAGACCTACAGCTGTAGCCACAGTGTGACCAGATGTCCAGGGACAAAAAAGAGGACAACTGTTTCTGCTTAGTAGGATTATAAGACTGACACTACACCAGCACTCCGACAAATATATGACCAGAGCAAAAACCACTGCCATTTTATACACTCCTTTTCTCTGAAAATAACCTGTTAAAGACTAATAGTGTAGTGTAGGCTGAGAAGGAGCAACGCAAACTGAATTGTTCCTGACGCACATGCAGATCGTCATTGCCGAGTTAAGGGATAGCCCTCCTAAACCTCTTCTCATGTGGGTAAATCCCTCATCCCTTGGGTAATCCCATTAACTTCCTCAAAGATATAAATTCTCAGGAAGCCAGAGAACCCAGAATGTTTGTACCTATTATTTTTCAAGTTGGGAAATGAAGAAATATTATATGACTTTTTAGGGAATATGGGTTATCAGGTAAACAACAGCCTCTGTAGTGGAAATTTGGACTTTGATAGTTCTCTCAAAGCTAATGGTGGTTGTGTTTGGCCTGAACTAAGCCCTGTTTGGCAAATACTGTGTCTGACTCAGTGAGAGAAAGGTCAGAAATGAGGAAACACCTTGTGCTGTGAGAGTCTCATCAGTTTTTTATTGCAGAGTTCATAGTTCTCTATTGTCTGAGATAGATGTAACTTTTGGCCAAGTCAGAAACACCAGTTCTCGCTCAGATGCTCAGCATTATTTAGAGAACAGAAGAAGACCTCATAAACTTTTCAATAAAACCTTACTGAATTTTAAATATGTAACAAACCAGCTGAGTTTTGGATTGTTTGGAAAGTAACAACCTCAAATCTGGAAGTATTTTATATGAAACATGCAGATCTATTTTAAAACAAACATTGCAATAAATTCAACACTGAAGTTGTTGGGCAACTTAACAGGCTTAACTTCCTCCTCTATCAAATGAACTACTTACATGGGACAATTAGTCTGAGACTATGCAAACAAAACTGAAAGAAATTGCTTTCTCCTTTCCCTGCTTTTTTCAAAACATTTCTTCTGGGTTTTACAAAAATCCATAGTGATGCACACAACTGTTTTAATGCTCCCCATTGCCTTTTTGTCTTCTCTTCTGCAAATTGATCTGCTGCTTTGTTATTTGCCTCTTAATATCAGAAGGACATTAATTAAGGCTTCCCTGCTCACCAAGTTTAACAAGCAAGCATACAGATTAGAAGCTCATTAGCTCAAAGGGACACATTTTACTATTCAGAGCCAAGTTCCAGGCTGATCCATTGTGAAAACACTAGCATAAAAAGAGCAGTTTTGCAAAGGAAATCTGAACACTTGGCTCTTTTTCTGTATGTTACAGTGATAATTTAGTACCCTGTTCAATCTCAGTTTCAGTCTTAACTCTTATTTTTACAGTGATCAGACAATCTCCATACGACTGCAAAGCAACGAGCATAATTTATTTGTGGCTTGATCTCAGAAACCTCCTTCAGATAAAACTCCTACTGTTCCCTGAGATATTTTGCCAAGCAAGGATTCAGGACAGTGTGGATCTTCTCAGGGCACAGGGCTGAGCAGTCTTCACAGGGTAAATGGTGGTCACCAACAGAGCTAGCTGAGAACGAGCTCATTAAAGGGTGTCTCGTCATCAGCCATATGCCCCAGTTTCAAAAAGAAAGAAAGGTACAAGGTGGCATTTATGGTCAGAAAAGTGAGGAAAAATCACCTGGACCAGGATAATAGATTGACACCAGGAGCCCTGAGTTTCAGTACCAAAGACAATAGATTCCTGCTCCCCACCAGGCAGAGAAGAGGCATTGGTGTGACTTCACACATCCTATGCAAGCCAAAAGCTCTGACTATTAATGAGCTTTTTTTCTTAAAAATTACTTAAACCTCTTAAACCTCTTTCATCCTAATGTAGAAAGGGCATACGGTGTTGCCATGCACTGGAGGCAGCATGTCTTCACTCTATGGTTTAGTTGCCTCTTGTGTGAACAAAGCAGCAAAGAAATTTTGAGGTGAGTCAGTGACTTCCTTTTGCAATGACCCTTTTTGGTACCTTCAAGGCAGCATTTCTCCAGCATTTTCCCCTTGGCATAACAGTGCAGTTTGGAATCTGGATGAAAGGGGTTGAGTGCCTGAAATTGTTTTAATTGCAGAAGTATATTGACAGTATAGAAATGAGAACTGAGAGATAATTCAGTCTTAATAAAAATTCACACATTTCTGTAAGTGTACAAATATTTTGACTGCAGTTGGCATAATTTCTTTTGAAACAGATAGGCAATATCAGTGTGCAGAATAGCAGTGCCCCTTCACAAGTGATTCTTTGCTGCCATAAATTAACTCTCCTTTCCCTTTCTCCACTACAAATATTAATCTGTGTGATTCTAAAAAGCCTAACAGATAATTCCACTTGACAAACAACTCTAGGAAAGCCTGACAAAACTATGGTAATGTACCCTCACCAGGTAACATGACACTATAGCTGTGATGTTTCTGAATCAGCATTTAAGTGTTTTGGTCAGGAGCTGTGCAATAAATGGCCAAAAGAAGCAGTTTCAGCACGCTATTGATTGCTTGAGCTGAATGTGCAGTAGGTTAGAAAGACAGTGGACCCAAGAGGCCTTTCTGAATATTTGTTCGACACCAATAGATAATCAGTGCTGGGAATATAAGGCACTGGCTGATCTCTGAAATAACACAACAGAACAGCCACAAGCTGAAAAGTGTTTTACCATTCCCAGCTGAATTTCTACAGTCCGGCATGCTATCATCTAAACCTGCATTGTTGTCCTTTGTCAGGTTAGACTGATATAAAGTGTGCCACAGGCACAGACCAAATAGCCTAAAAATAACCAGCTTTTCTTGTACACATGTCCAGTGGAACTCAGGGAGATCCTTGAGAAACGAAAGCACAAAGCAGCAGTCTCCTCCACTCTGGTGTGGGGAAGCTCTAGGCAGTTTCTCTTTCCAGTCCCTAGTTTGTCTGTGGAAAAGCCAGAAGCGCTGGAGCATTGTTGTCTCACCTTGCACAGAGATGTGGACACAGGATGTTTTTAGTACAGCTGTCGATGTGCAAATAGATGATGTGCAAGAAAATATTGTTCTCTGCTTAAACTGCCTTTCAGCCACAGAGTTGTCCTGGCTGCTCAGCAAGCACAGATGCTTAGATTTAGACAGAGAGGCAGAGTATTATTTAACTTTTAAAACCTCAGTGCACAAATTTCCTTGGCCTTAATCCCTGCTTCTGTTTTTGAAACAACTCATCCTTTCTTTTTTCCTTTTCTGTAGTTAATGATAGATTTTCTTGCCTCACCTATGCTAATTCTGTTTTAATATTTATTTTATTAATTTACACTGTATAGTATTTCAGATACCTTAAAGGAGTACTATACAAAATAAAACCCAGTAAAATATTTTTTAAGAGTGATTAAATGCCTTCTCCGTCTGCTGAGCTTTAGCAATCAAATGAGTGTAATTCAGTGCATCTGCACTCAGAGTCTTATTCACAAAGCAATTTGTGAATAAGTATATTCCTCTTTCTTTACAATATGATGATGCAGGAAATTAAACTTAATGGAGATTACTCTGTGAAAGATGCATTACACCCCTTGAAGCTTACTTGGCACTGTTGTCATCACAAAGTTGTACTAGCATAACTTTTCAACTGGGCCTGAGCTCCATCACCAGCTGGAAGACAGTGTCAAAAACAGGGTTAAAGATCATAATGGCAGTTCAGCTATTTCCTAGCATTTCATATAGATATGAACTTATAGTGCCTGCACAGTCAATCTTGGAAAATCCTGCAGTAATCACTGAATACTTAGACTAAGCCATGATTACCTTGCCTGAAATGTTTAGTCAGTGGGCAAAGCTCAGTTAAAACTGAGAAACCTGAAAGTCTGACAGCTTTGAGGGAACCTACATGATCATGTCTGGGTGCAAGTTCGGCAGCTAAGTCACAAGCTGCAGTTTCAAACCAGTTAAATCATAATTGGGAGGAGTTTCTGCAGTCAAAGGCAGGAACTTCCACACTCACACACAAGGAGAGGAAACATAGAGAAGCAACTCCTCCAAAAGGGACTGTAGGATATTTAGGTCAGTAGTCATCCACTTAATTGGATGGACATCACAAATGATAGACACTAACTAATGAACATCTGCTCAGTACCAAGAGTCAAGACACCTCTAACTTCTGAAGGTCCCTGATTTATCCCAGTTTGTGTTCAGTGACAGAATACAGAAGAACCCCCAACAATAATGAAATATTCCATGGTTTTTTAGAAATTACTAGTGGATCCAGATGCAAAATCTGAGACCCCTATTGAGGGACTTGTTTTTTGTTGGGTGATCAGTCCTTCGGGTAAGGAAGCTGTCTTTCAAGTGCCCCAAGCGGAACACCAAAGACCATTAATCAGTTCTAAACTAGAATGCAAACACGCAAAAAGACATGTGCACAGATGGTTATCTATATGTGTGCACGTGCTTGTGAACCTACACTTGGAGTGAATTTGAAATGTGTTCATATGGAATCAAATCAATTGGTCATATGGAAGACTTATAATAAGACAATAATTATTTAAATGAAGTGTGAACTACAGAAACATTGTCAACTAATTCTGAGCAGATACAGTATTGGATAAAATAATTGTTTGAGGATTAGAAGGATTAGTTGCTGAGATTCAGTATAAACGGATGACATCAACAATGCAATTGCTTGAAGGGCTTTACTTCAACACACATGCTGTGGCTGCAAAATATACACAGAGCATAAGGTCTGGAATACCTGTTCAGAGGCAATCACAGTCAGTGACTGGATGCTGGATTTCTCTTCTATTAGAACACCAGTATTCCAAGTAAGGGTTATTCACCTCCTTGCATTTATGTCATTCTTTCTCAGGCTAGTATGGCAACCCTGGAAGTCAGCATGTCAAGGAACCTGCACTAGAGATGTATTCAGCCAATTCTACTTCACTTAAGCCTCATTATCTGCAAGGCTTCAGGCTGGACAGCGAGCCGGAGGCAGCCGTGTCCAGCTGCAAAGAGCAATGTTCTGCTCATGTCACGTAAACAAAAAGCAGGGATTGCCTTGGAGGTGACCTAAGACCTCTCTGGATCTGTTCACACACAAGTGCTTTTTTGAAACAAAGCTAAATCCTTGGAGACAAAGTGTCTGTGTACAGAAAAGGTCTCTTTCTTGTTTGGTCTTACAGGATGTTAGTTACAGTTAACAAATGCAAACAACCCACACCCCATATGTAGTGTATTTTTGTTAGCTTTAGCCTGCCTGAAATGCTTGGAGCCTCGTTGATTTTGGCATAAACCTGTGGTGTAGCATTGCATGGGTGAAGAGCCTGAGTGCAATAGGTCTTGTAGGAGTGCATTTCCTCCATGAAGAGCACATACAGCAAAGTCCAGATGATTGCAACTACTCACATACAAACTTACTGAGCTCTGGAGGCATCCATTTCCAGTGAAATACAGTGTTTGTGCTCTCAGTAGGCAGAAACTTATTCTATTTAGTATTTTGTGACAATAATAGAAAGGTTTCTTCTTTTTGGATTTGTTTTTAAAAGCCATTTGGTCTCCACTGTTTGTGCCTGTCCACTTAGATTATCTTTTATTGCGTAAGGGTACATAAAAATTTGAAAAACATTTGGAAATTCAGCTATTAGCACAGCTAGAAAAAAGAAAGCAACACAAACCCTGGATGTGTTAAACATTTCTTTCATCAGTCCACCCTCTTGTGTTGGACTGGCACCAATGAAGTAACACGGAACATCAATCTTTTTCAAAAAACAATGTAATTCTTGCAATGTCTAACTCGCTTCTGGGATTTGAGACTATTTACTACAGTTTCTGAATTGTTAAGACAATGTTTATGCAAATGAAAATATTTATCTAGGTTACTGCTGTCAAGTACCCCCTGAGAAACATTTTGCATTTATAGATGACTTTAAGCAACAATAGCAGCAGAAATTACTAGAAGCCGACATTTGGGATAGGCATAAACCCCTCCATAAATCTAAAAAACAATAGTCCAGATTCTGCTGATAGGGACCACCTGGTGCTTCTAGTTACACAGCTTTAATTCCCATTAGAAACATAGAATTTTGCCTTTGGATTATAATGTTCAACCACAGAAATTAAACTACAGCCGCTTTTCTGACAAGTAACAATGCTTTTTCATGTCATCAGTGACAAGTTTTATAGAAAGTTATTGTCTAACCTTTTAGGCAGAGGTGAGGAACTTTTTTTAATATGTCAGTATATCAGAATTATCAAATAACACCACAAAAATAAATTAATATCAATTTACCGTCAGTAGACTACTATGATATTGTAGGAGTGGATGCCATATGAAATAAAGTCATGATTGTATTTAGATCAAGTGATGCAGTTTCATTAGCCTTATGAAAGGATTTGCCTGGATGAAAAAAATAAAGACAGTTCAATTAAGAATTTTAAGTGGGTTAGTAAAACTTTTTTAAAAACAACGAGCAGATAGTAATGATAAGAATTAAAGCAGTCCTAATTAAATTTAGTTTGTCTCACTTCCAACTGAGCTTTCAACTGACAATAAATCAGAACCTGTTTCCATTTGGAAAACTTTAAGAGTGTTTGAGATCAAGTTATAGGCAGTGTGTTCAGGCTAGCACCCACTTCTGACACTTGCTTTCTGGCTGAAACAATGAAAAGACATGTAGAGAAAATATGCATGCACCTTTGTTTATCAGATGGACATACAATTGCCATGAGTCTTCTTGGGAAATGGTGATGTTATTTTTATTGTTCTTCAATAAAGAAGAGGTTGTAGTTTCAGGCTGGTGATCAGGGAGCTCAAAGAAGCTTAAGCACAAATAAGAGAAGAGAAGAAAGTATGGAAGCGGCACCTATATGCCCATGTCCATCCTTCCAGCACAGAACTGCTCTCCCCAGACCACTCTGCAGGATACTATTCACCTTTCCTCAAGGACCAGCTGGAGAGCCAAATGTGCATGTATGTGTGTGCAGGATTGGCCCACACAGACTCTGTCCCCACTACTTCATGCTTCTCTGCCACCACTGCCAGCACAACTACTTGTGTGGCTCACCAGATGGGCCATATGGGCAAATCAGTCAAGACAGCCCAGCCAAAAAAAGAAAAGCACATTTTTACTCAGGCCAGTTTGTTTCTCAGCCCACAGTGGACAAATCCCAAAACATGCTGCTGACACTGTGGGCCAATGGAAGAGAGGAGATGAGTGGTGGCGGAAGGTGATGGCAGCTGCCTCAGTGGCAGTGCCCAGCATAAGGAGCCTTTTCAGACCAATGTCATTCTGTTTTCAATCCCATCCCCTTATTTATAACTTCTCATGCCACCACACATCTCCAAGTTCGTCATGACACCAGAGATGTCTTTATTATCCATGTGTACTTGCACAAAGTCATCACACTCACACCTCTAATTATTGTGTGGCTCTTCTAATGTAGAATCATAGAATCATTAAGGTTGGGAAAGACCTCCAAGACCATTGAGTGAAACCTTTGGCCAAACACCACCATGCCAACTAAACCACAGCAATAAGTACCTCATCCAGTCATTTCTTGAACATTTCTAGGGATGGTGAAACCACTTCCCTGGGCAGACTGTTCCAATGCTTAACCATCCTCTTAGTGAAGAAATTTTTTCTGATGTCCAGCCTGAACTTCCCCTGCCACAGCTGGAGGGTATTTCCTCTTCCCCTGTCACTAGCTGCCCGGGACAAGAGGCCAACCCCCACCTGGCTACCTTTCAGGTAGTTGTAGAGAGTGTTAAGGTCTCCCCTGAGCCTCCTTTTCTCCAGGCTAAACACTCCCAGCTCCCTCAGCTGCTCCTCATATGACTTACTCGTTTGACCCTTCCCAAGCTCTGTTGCCCTCCTCTGGGTGTGCTCCAATGCTTTAATGTCCTTCTTGAAGTGAGGGGTCCAAAACTGAACACAGGTTTGAGATGCAACTTCACTGATGCTGAGTACAGGGGAATGACCAAGTCCCTAGTCCTTTTGGCCACACTGTTTTTGATACAAACCAGGATGCCCTAGGCCTTCTTGGCCATCCAAAGTATCTATGAGTACATTTCATCTGGCTGACAATTTTCCTGCCAAGGTTATTCATCCTAAAAGCATCTCCACAGCTCTCACGTTGATGTGAAGGAGACAGCTCACCTTGATCTGTGGAGCACTGTGTGTCTAGGCACTTCATCTTCTGCCTGGCAGCGTCTCCTACCCTGTCTTGTGGCAGGTAGGTGACACAGGCTGCGGTTTTGGTAGTCTCAGAGTCCACCTCACAGTGCCTTTACTCTCCAGAATAAGCTGTAATGTGTGCTGACAGACCTATTGGAGCTTCAAGCTCATTTATTCTGGTACAGCTTATTAAAGGTGTTAGCCCATTGACTGTATCATTGCA
Source organism: Campylorhamphus procurvoides (assembly GCA_013396655.1). Classification (NCBI taxonomy): domain Eukaryota; kingdom Metazoa; phylum Chordata; class Aves; order Passeriformes; family Dendrocolaptidae; genus Campylorhamphus; species Campylorhamphus procurvoides. The sequence continues at coordinate 1,822,841 of WBMV01000298.1, read as the reverse complement.
TCTAGTCAAATGACTAGACTGTAGGGAAAAGAATGCTAAAGGTCAGGAAACAGCTTCTACCCACAGCCAGCTGCAAATTTTATTGTTTCTTTTCTCAAAAGAGGCACTTTAGGATTTTATATACATGTGTGTTTTCCCTTATGTATGCACTATATACATATATATATGTATGTATACATATATGCATGCATGCATGTGAATGTGAGCATGTGCATCTATGGATATAAGGATGTGCATATGGATGTACACATGGATACGTAGATGTGCATATGGATGTGAATATGTACATCCATGTATGTATGTGTATTTATGCACATACATGCTTACACGTATAGGTCAACAACCAAAGTAGTTGAATTCAGAGTGGTGCCAGAAATTCACATGAGATTTGTTAACACAGTGTTTTCTACAGTCCCATTTCCATCTGTGAACTGCTCCTCTGGTGTCAGAAACAGCTTTCTTCCCCTAAAATAAGGAAAATGAGTCTACGATAAGAATTTCATCATAGGTGATGTAGCATGACCAAAAAACTTGATGCCTAGAAAAAAATGGAAATGTCAAGCCATTTAAGATTTATTCCTGGGAGACCTCCACTGGATTAAAACCAGTTTTTTTATAGTCTTTAAATAAACTCTTTTCCTGAGACTGCCATTTTCTGCGAAAATATCGCACCCCAAAGAAGGCATTTTACAGAAAAGTTCTCTAGTTAAGAAATACATTTTTCAGCTATTAAACAATCCTGACAACGTATTCCTCACCACGAGGGTGGTCAAAGAATGTGGCAGTCTGCCCGGAGAGGCTCTGTTGTCTCCATCCCTGAGGATTTTCAAAACTGGACTAAGTATGGCCCTGAAAAATTTCCTGCGGGGAGTGGGAGGCTGGACTACCCCACCTTGCATTTTTTGTATGAGTCTGTGATTTTCAGCTAGTTACCACACAGAGGAAGCCTGTAGTTTATGCTGGCCATATGGCAGGCTTTTAGGATTTAAAAAGTGACGAGCTCTTTCTGCAGTCCTCAGTAGCTACTGGCATATTTTTAAGCCTGCAAAGGATTCTGATGGATTCCTGTCCTCTGTTGTCATAGAATCCCATATTTAGCCACATTTAATTTATTATTTCCAGACTAGCAGCAGGCTGAAAGATGATGACCTGACTGAAGTGGTCCAAGCTTTTGTGGGTCTCAGAAGTCTCAGCGAGGTACACAAAATGTGAGCTGGCAACAAGCCCTCAGAAGCAAGTTCAGCTACTTCACCATCCTGCTAGGGAATAGAGGCAGAAGCATATGTGACACTTGAACCCTGTTCTGCTCTCACAAAGCAGGATGGCACCTGCAAGGCCTTATTCATCCCTCTCCAGCCTGACATAGCGCATTTGCAACACTGCAGTTAGTGAAACTCATTCTTCAAGATCCCCCAAATCGAGCTGAAGGACCGCAAGGGTGGCTGTCAAGAGAGTCTGAGGGTCTGGCACTTCTTCAGGAGGATTTTCAAAGGCCAACCTGCTGCTGAAGGGTTGAAGTGTGTATGGTATATACCTCAGCTACACTTCACATTTTTCTTGATACTGTCATGGTTTTCATCCCTTACTGTCTTTTCTGTATTTCCCGTCTTTCATTTTCCACTTGTGCAAGTGAACAAGACAGAGCATTACTAATTCGTTTAGGAAAATTGTAGCCTTGGCAGAAAGGGCCATTTTCAGAGAGAACTGGCAGCAAAATAAACAGAGGAGAAAATAAAAGGGGAGTGCTGCCTTTTTCCCTGAGCTGCCGAAGTTGTCTTTGATCTTACTGAAACTAATTTTTATTCAGAAGAGGAAAAGAAAACCCAAAGTAATACGGCTAAGTTTACCTAGAAACTGTGTACCTCTCAAGCAGCATAATTCAAAGTAGGAAAACTCTATTGTTCAGATATCACAGCATTGAAGAGAGACAAATTCACAAGAGAAGCAACACCAACCTCTAACCGCTCTTTGTTCTGCATTTCTTCAACAAGAAATGAAATAGTTTGGTGACAGCCAAGAAAATCCTGGCTTGCACATCACCATATAAGCAGAAAATTCCAGCAAGGAAAATATAATCCTGTAATAAAAGAACAAACAGAGAAAATAAGGAAAAATATTTGCAGTCCTGAGGAAGGAATGAGAATTATATAATACTGAAGCACTTTCCTTGCACCTGTTAAATGCAGTAGGAAATTTTGTAGTATATAACTTTTTCCCCCAAGAGACCAATATGCATTAAATTTTTATTATTGACAGTGACTGCTATAATAATCCCTTTGTTCATATCCTGATAACATTCTGGAAAAACAATTCACTTTGGGGACTAAAAATTCTTTAAATCTGATCCCATCCAGAGACATTTCTGAAAATTTGAACAAGATGCTGTCAAGTATTTCTGAATTATGTGTAGATATCTGTCAAAACATATGTTTCTTCAAGGTTTTCTTTATTATTTTTTCCTCATTCATATTTTGAAACAAGACAATGTTTTTGAGCATAAAATTTGTCTTCTGTTCCTATATACTTTGATGGACAAATAAGACAGCTTCTTGTAATTGATTTGAAAATTATTTTGTTATGTATAGCAGAATAGTATATTAAAAATATCCAAAACTAAGGATGGTTATGATTACACTATGAAGTTACAAATTTTAGAAGTTTTCTGTGTCGAAAGGTCCACTTTTCTAGGTGTTCCTCAATTCAGAGTGGTCTGAGTGTGTTATTATTATTCATGCATAAAGCAAAAATAGGTAAAATCAACAGAAAAAAATAGAACATCACACCTAATTTTTAGAACTGAAAAAAAAATAAAACAATCTCAAAATCACTTTTCAAAAACACTGTCATATTCAAACATAAACAAACTTTCAGGCAATGGCAATACTGGAAAAAGTATTCTGCTGGTAGTATAGTCACAAACTATCATGACATGTTTTGAATACAGGATCTGGTTGAAGTCATTGAAATTAAAGTTGCTTTAAGGACTTTGTAAGCACTGGAGGTCCCTTCCTTGCTGCAGAATTGGAAATGTTAGTGGCCGTGAGCACACACTGTACATTTGCACCAAAATAACTTTTTTTCAATAATTGTGTCAAATTCACATGGCCCATGCACAGCTGAGCTTCCCCAGGCAGGTGGGTGGGTGGCTGAGACTCCCTTCCCTCCGTGCCAGGTCTGTAAGGCTGTAGCATGGAGCAGAGGCAGCCTAGAGAGCCCTGACCCAAGGGGTCTCCCACAAGAACCCCAAAAAGGCTGCTATTCCCAGTGATATGTGTCCATGACACTGGTGCTGGAAGCCTGCTCTTACTGTAAATGCCCTGTGATTTTCAGTGACCACAAGTGATCAAGATCTTAGTTTCAAATTTCATCCATAGGCCGGAACAGGTTCACCAAGATCAAAAAGAAATGCCAGAGAAGAGGGACAGGGCCATGGATGTCTGGGAAAACTAGTCCTTAAAGAAGAAAAGAGTTGAAATTCCCCATGGACTCTCTGGCTATGTGTTTTGAATGCCGTTCACTTAAATTGGTCGCCTGGTGTAGCCGTATCTGCTATAATTGCAGCAGATTGCAGTTGCTGAAACATCTCCTGTATGTGCACCCTTTCATTATGGCATATAAGCACAACATTTCCAGTAATTTAGAGGCAACTAAAACCTCCTGTTCCTTGGAAGCTGCTCTCCCCGTAGTAGTTCATGCAGCGTTAGTGGAACACTATAAACTGGAGATAAATACAGTAGTTACTGTGTTAGAAGTTGATGTCACTAGCTAGAAGCTTCTACTTGGCATTTAAAAAAACCCCAGTCTGTTAAAATCTGAAAAAGAAATACACAGAACTGTACTCAAATTTCAACAATAAGAAATAAAAAACCCACTGTGTTTTTGCCTCTTTCATTGAACTCTAGTGTCAATTTCACAGTTTCTGTCTCGCTCACTGAAGACTTGTGATATATGTTTTTTCTTAGCATCCTTTGAAGCAATAACTTGTTTTTTTAAGGTTCCTTGCCATGATATTCTTTCATAACAACTTGAAAGATAGTATGACTTATGAGAAAAGAGGTCTAGAGCGAGCAGCTTGAGGCCACCAAATCATAGTGATCTCAGTGTCACTAATTTTTCCGATACTCAATGTTTTTCAATAATCACCCTCTACTGGAAGTGTGCCTCATTAAAATGAGGTAAATTGCCAGCTTCCATGATATTGGAAGAACACTTGAGAGTGTTCTTGAAGTGACTACAGAAACCTTTAGGCAATCAAAAAAGAAAAAAAATATTTTGCTTCTCATGAAATCTTAAAGCAATCCCATGATTTCTTAGGATATGCTTCATGAGTTTTGATTTCATGCAGCTGGCAGTACTGTATTCTTTCCCTGACTACAATGTGGCTTCTCTTTCTCCTCATTTAAATGTAATATTTTATGCTTCAATAAAGAGTCAGCCTTTGGAGTTATGCAATTATGAGAAAAAAATGTTGGGTACTTCTTCCGTCTCCTCATCATTGCAGAAAAAATCTTGAAAATATAAAGCCTGAAAATTAAGATACAAACCCGAAAACCCCAAACCAAACACCAAATAATGTACTGCCTTTTTTTCCTCTCTTTTTTTTTTTTTTTGAGAATAACTCAATACTTATACTCTTGTGAAAAGCTAGCTTATGATTTTTGGACTCATGAAATGATTACTGCTAATTAGCACTTGAAAGAGAAATTACATTGTTTTTTTTCTTTTGCAATGAAATGGAAAGCAGTGTTGGCCAACAGTGCCACATTGTTTATACTTTTATATCCCTTTATTATTTGTCCTACTGTAGAGCCAGACAGCCTACAGTAATCACAAGTCCATTCCATTAGTTTATACACATAGCACAAGCAAGCCTCATCTCTAAAGATGCCACAGTCTATATAGATTGTTGTGATCAACTTGTTCAGTTAGGGGGATTTTTGTTTCTTTGGTAGTGGAGGGGCACTAATCATGTTTTATCCAAAGATGGCCCAGGAGGCTCAGATGGGGCATGGTTTCAGTCAGGCAAAGGGAGGCAGCACTCATCCTTCACTGGAAAAGTCTCTCAGGGTGTCTGAGCTCTTGCTCCAGGTGGAACGGGCAACAAGCAGGCGAAACAGAGGGTTCTACTGACTGCAGGGGCACAGCAAAGTACTGCAGCATTTTCAGGTGCTTTATATATTCTCTGCCTTTGGTTTTTGCCATCATCCAGGGACTAGATATACATACATGCAGCATTTTCCAGAATACAGCCAAGATATGATGGCACCCACCCAGTATTGAGGCACTACCTTAGGCTTCCTGTAGCCTGCAGGTACTACCTATAGGTTTCTCTGTTGATTTGGACAGGGCATTCGTGACAGCTCAAAGATAGCATATAACCTTTGTGTCCTAAGCAGAGTAGTTGCCCCCTGAGCTCCTCTATGTAATAATAAATATAATTCAGGAAATGTAGATAACAGGAAATTAAAAATACACCCATTAAATACTAACCAGAATAAGAATCAGCAGTGTAATAACATTATTGATTTCCAGTCTGATCCTAATCAGGTTTTGCAAGACCTTGCAGCTGCCAGCTATTCACAGACTTCTCAAAGCAGCTCCAAGCCATGCCCAGCTGAAGAGCTAAAAACCAGAGAGCTGTTAACACAGGAGCTGCTGGTAGGGATAGTCATCTGCTCAGCAAGGAAGATATTTATTTATAGAAAAGCCTTTGAACCAGACCACTACATTTTAACATAGTAATAACCAGTTATACTGAATTCAAAGAGCAGTAGGGTGTAACACAGCCATGCATTATATACCCTATTGTAAATGGTCTCAGAGGGAAAGCTTGTAATTAGAGAGGTTTGAATGGCAAAACCTGGGTCATTGTAACAGATACTTTTTCTTTGTTATTTTTATGGAGAGAATGAGAAAGAAAAACTGTCATGAAGAAGTCAGGCAGTGTGTGTTTTCATTCAAACTTAGTTAGCTATGAAACCTCCCGGAGCTCAATCCCGCTTCGCCAAATATTTGTTTTAAGATTAATTGTTCACACAGGAACTAAGCAGCAACTTGCTGAATGCAAAGCTTTTAAGTGAGATTTCTCTTCCTCCTGAGGATATTTTTCTCATGTGTTGCTGGCTCTTTCACATGTTCTGTCACCTTCGGGAAGCAGGATTCAACCAGAACCAAGGAAATGGCTTTTCTGTTTTTTTGTTTGTTTTTAAAGTTTATCCATATATGAGGTGGTTTTAGAATTAATATTACAGGAAAGCCTCAGGGCTCCTTCAGAGGTCCTTGTGTTAGATCACTTCATTGCAAGGACTTGACAGGCAACACACCCCAAATTACAGCCCAGGGAGCAAGAGATGGCCAGTGCCAGCCCTATGGTGCAGCACCACCTCAGGTAGGTGCCTGGATCAGGTTGAAATCTACAGGCAATAAAAGAAAAAATCTGAGAAGGGAAGCAGAAGCTCAGACAGAGAAATCCTGGCTGCCTAGAAGTCAATGGTCCAGCCCACCTTCCACAGAGCCAGATTTTTGACCAGGGAGGAGTGTGGTAAAGGTATATCACGTAACTCAGGTGAAGAGCAGGGAGAAAAGCTTGCCCTTTTTCATTGTACAGCCCCCAGTTTTGTCAAACAGCTCTTTCAATGCTCTCTGCACCTTAAATCCAAACTTCTTGAAGCATATAGTCAAATTGGAGGAGGATATTCTTCTTTGGCTTTTCTGGCCAGATGGAGATGTTCCCCATTTCATTCTTGCCTTTGTACCCGCGCCTTTTGTTTTCTTAAGCAGTTCATTTTTCACTCCCTCTCTTCTCTCTGCGGAGGATATGTATCCCAGTCAATTTTCATTGTTTTGTGCAAGGCTGTAAATACATACACCTCTGTGTGACTACTGTCATCAGTTCCTGTCCAAGGACTCTGCTGTGAGTGAGGCTTTAGTGTACGACTTTAGCAGCATTAGAGAAAATGTTCCTTCACAAAATTAGAGTTAAAAAGATAGAGAAACAACCAATTAAAGCCAAATATTAGAAATCAAGATATGCCAAAAAGATTTCAGTAATGGCAAAGAGTGCTTCCAGGTTATTATTGCCAATTAGGAATTTAAATATGAACACATGTAGTATAACACTGCTTCCTTGTCACTAAAAATTAATTCTTTTCAAATGAATTTATCTCCTTACCTCCACCTAGCTACCATTAATGATATTCTACCTAGAATAGGTCCAAATTTTATCTGCATGATTGGTCTCAACTTTCTCATCTTAATTTCATGTTGATACAGAATAATCACAACTATGAACTGGAATTCTAATGTGAGAAGAACATGATTTTTGTCTGCTTTTCCTGGATTATGTTTATAGACAGAATAAATTAGAAATATAAATGGAAATATTGACACAACCATTATTTTCATTGACGCTTGGGTTTTGTAAAAGAATTCTTCACAGCCCTTGCTCTCTTGCTTCCAACAAACACTTGAGTTCCATTCAGACATTCAAAATCAACGTTAAAATATTAGAGTTTATCCCTTCAACCCCAAAAATATTGAAAAAAATATCATGCATTTTAAATGGTGCAGAACAGGCTGCTGGCATGTTTTGCAGTCAACTTTTGTGGTATCAAATCAAGCTGCAAGTTACTTGTGGAATACTTGAAAATTACTATCTTCCTCTTTTCTTTTCTTTTCTTTTCTTTTCTTTTCTTTTCTTTTCTTT
>WBMV01000298.1:1765233-1814965 GCA_013396655.1 Campylorhamphus procurvoides | reverse complement strand
CTCTTTTCTCTTTTCTCCTCTCCTCTCCTCCTCTTCCTCCTCTCTTTTCTTTCTTTTCTGCCCTTTTTCTTCTGGAAGGAACTACCCTGAATATCAACAGAACCATAAGCTGAAGACCCCAGTAAAGTTACTTACTCATGACACCAGCTGAAAGGGAAAGTGTCTTCAGTGTTTTAAAGTAAGAGGAGTATAAGGCACATGATATAATGAGTCTGACTCTCCTTTACTATAAATCACTTCATTACTCCACAAAACAATCTACCTGGAAGTGAATATTAGCATTAAATGAGAATTGGGCTCTCTACTCTTGAAACTGAAGCCAAAATCCACGAAACAAATAGAATCCAAATGGCATTCAATACATAGGTCATTGTTTTGGATAACAACCAGAAAGTAATAAGCAACTATGCTTCCTAGAATGCCTTGAACCCCTGTTGTGTAGGGTATTGGTATTAGTATTGTCTTTTGTGGTAAAAAAAACTATTTAGATCTAGTAATCGAGTTAAAGGAACAAACCATCAATTCAATTTTACATTCACTAAAACCAATTAAATGAAAAAAATTGCATGGCTATAACTTCTAGTGCAGTTTTAGGGTGGAAAAGGGTAAGTAAACTCGAAGTGAAATTCAGCATCTCTGTGAGCTTTACTGTGAGAGAATGGGTTCTGATATGAAACACATCTTCAGGACTGAAGTCCAGACTTTGAGGTCTGCTGAGTTGTATGGTTTGATTTGGTTTAGAGATTGTTTAAATCTAATTTTTTTAGGATCTAAATGAGTAATATTACCATCATGCAGTAATGTCTGGTGCTTTCCTAACATTCACATGGAAAGTAGAGTTGAGTTTGTGCTCAGCATGAGTTAAAAACCTTTGCAAATGCAGACTCTGGCTGAATTTCAGATGCAGATCTCTGATAATGTCTCCCCTATCTCAGCAGTCCAATTTAACAATACACAAAATTCTCCATTGACACTGTTCTAGTACAAACAATTCAATTTGCACTAACAGTCATTTAGCAACATTTTTTTCTACCTAATCTCATGTTGATATTGATATTATACAAATACATTAAATGGTCAGAAAGAAAATGCTAACAATCAGTGCCATGCAGATGATAATGCCAGCTATTAACAAGAAAACTTCAAAATACATTTCTTTTCTCTCACAGCCTTCTGGCATTAAAGCCCCTCCACCCCCACCCCCCACCCTCAAAAAACCCCAAAATCCAAAAACCTCAAAAACAAAAGAAAAACACCCAACCAAACAAAAAACACAGAGAAAAACTGTGCATGCAAAGTGACTTGAATTTGGCATGGCTAGGGACTGAGATTTTCTCTGTGAAATATGGGTTTTATTTAAAACAGGTCATTAGTGCAGCTGTTGAATGTTTAAATCTAATTGCTTCTAAGCTATGTTTTCAGAAAGTATTATTTTGTGGATATCATTTTGGTCAGAGAGCTGTAGCACAGAGATAAATATTATTTAAAATATTTATTCTACACTCCAGAGGCTCAGCAAATATATCCTAATCAGACACAGTTCCTGGCCAAGATGATGACTGGAATTGATCCAAATACAAAAACAAGTGCAGCTAAAACCATGCAGCTATTTTCTGGGTTGGTGGGAAAACATGCTTGCCTTTGCCATTTATATGTTCCTGGCATTCAAGCATCTTTTCACATTTCCTTGCCTTGCCTAGCCTCCCTTTCTGCAGACAAGACATAGAAGGAGCATAAATTGTCAGAAGAAACAGTTCCAGCCCTGGTATCAATGGAAGAGTTGCTCATGCACAGGAGGACACTTTGAAGGCAATAAGCAAAGTTAATTGTGTCTAACCACCTGCAGTCATGCTCCACTGCAGCAGGGAAATCCTGGAAAACCTGGTGCTTCTGAGAACAAGACCATGCAGGGCAATGACACTTGTGCCTGTGACTGAATTAGGAATCGAAACTAGTAACATCTTGTTTATCTTCTTTATCTACACAGGGAGACTTGCATGACTAGGTTGGATTTAGGCAGTTAATTTTTAACTTCTGAAGTTAGGTGTAATGAAGCAAAACTGAAGTCACCACAGGGTAAAAAAAAATGCAAACTGTGTCTTTATATTTTGGGCTGGATTAAGGTAAGGGTGTAGCACCAATAGCAACGCTCAGTGGGAGTAGCCAACTGAACCACTGGTTTCAACATGTGATTTCTGCGTCATAGTCCTTCTTTTGCTCAGAGTACGTAGCTTTACGTAAGTGCTCAGGAGAGAAAACTCTCGACTTCTGCAGGTCTCAGACTGTACCAGCCCAGTGTTCTCTGTAGCACATGGCTCATCATCTGAACCACACTTCCAGCTCTGCAGATGCTCAGTGAGTATAGCTAAATGACACACTTTTTTTTTCTTCTGCCAGAAGACCAAAAGAAACCAACAACAGAAGCCTAACCTTCTGGAAATTTCTCAGAGGCAATACAATTTCCTCCAGCAGCTCCAGCATCTGACACGATGGCTTATGCTTGAAATGGAATACATCTTCTGAGAGGTGTAACATAATATAGGCTTAACACTACTTGATGTTGTAACAACTGTTAATGGCCCCTGCTTAAAATACCATGTCTTATAGCATGTTTGATTTTGTCAACATCTATATTCCAGATCTTGTGCCCACAACTCCAAGCTAGAACCTTTTCTTACTTGACATATTTTCATTGTGTGATTATAGACATATATATATATGCACTCATCAAGGTCAAATTCAATTTCATCTCTATATTCAACTCTAAAGATTGACGTGGTAACAGAATACCATTGTTTCAAATGGTTTGAACTTAAAAGCATAAGCTTTTCTCTGCCCCTTTCATCACTTCTAAATTTTAAGTGTTTCAGGAATACCCAGGAGCATCTGCTTCGCAGTGGAGGAGTATCCTTTTACATAAAAAATAAAAAATCTGGAGGTAGCTGGGAGGAGAGCAAACAGAAGAAATCAGCTGATTTGAAAAATCCACAGGCCTTCAACATTTTTAGATGCTTTTACAATTCGTTGCAGCTATTCTTATTCACGGTCAGGTATACATGATATCTGAGAGCTCTAATTCCCAGAATGCAAAATCCAGCATTCATTGCTTCAAAGTACTTCTTTACTATGGCTCCCTGTCCCACTAATACAAGGAAGCATAACACAGGGCCTTTGAAGCTGAAGTGAAATTAAAAGACTTAAACACTGGAGGTTGAGGGAGGCTGTTTTTATTGTGGGTTGTTTTTTGGGTTTTTTTTAAAAGCTTTCATAAATCATATTCAAATAACACTGGAAAACCTTAAACTGATCTATCTTATAAACTAAGAAAGTTCCAGACACTTCATTGAGGGGAGACTATAAAGACATTGTTAATTCTCCAGTGAGCCCTGTTATTCTGTAACAAGCTGATTAGTCATCTGGCAGCCAGTGGGTTTGATCTAATCATGCGCAGAATGCAACTGGCAGAAGAGCCAAAACACGTATCCTGTGTATGGCAGTCTCTCAAGTCTGCAAGTTGGTTCCAAAAACAACAAGAAAAGAAAATTAGGCTTACTTAGTACCAACACCAAGATGAAGGTGGGAGGGGGAGGGTAGGCAGGGGGAGAGGAAGGATGGCTGAAGATTCATTGCACACGATTTCTGCACATCTTTTCACTCTCACTGTTTAGTTGATGCTCAGCCTTTATGGGTCCTGATGAGAAGGTAGGTGCCATGAAGAAGCAGCTGCCTGAGTGTTTACCAGAATGTTTACCAGGAGGACAGCTCTCAGATGAGCCAATTCTGCCAAGAAAATTCAAGTTAAGCCCTCAAAGTGGGAGCAAGGGAAGAACAGTGCATTGCAGCAGCTATATATGGAGAATCAGGCATGGGAACAGGGCATTCCACTGCACTGCATATGCTTCACTGCTTTCCTGACAGCTAAAAATAGGATGTCATGCACAGGCATCAGAAGAGCAAGGTTTATTAAGAGGGACGAAAATAATCTTTTTTTCCTAGTTATCTTTCTCTACTAGACTGCATTAAATGCTAGCTAAAATCGCAGTTCAAGGGCCAATTTAAAAAGATGGATTTTTCTCCTATTATATTTCATGAAGTTCGTCCATAAATTTTCTGTAAGTCCATGTGACACTGTTTTTATATTATATCCTAGTTGATTCCAATATCTCGCTTAAAAAAATAGTCTTAAATGCCAAATTGTATTAACAACAGTATATCAAGTCCTGCAATCAGGTCTTAAGGCCAATCTCTAGATTGAAAATATATTGTTACCCAGAAAACCATTTCTTGGGAAAGAGTAGATTTGGTTTGGATCAGATTTAGTGGGAACTGGTTACAAACAAAACAAACAACTTCGAAACTTATTTGAAAAAATCCACTATGTAGGAACTAAACACATCCAGGAAATTATATGATCATATTTTCCCCAAAAAGAGCATAAAATATTTTCACCAAAATGAGCATAAAAATTTAGTGTTATCTGATCAAATAAATCTGCCATTTCTGAATCACAACTAGAGCAAGGTGTGAGAGACATTGTTATTGTTTCAGATTTTGAAACAAATATATACTATGCATGAACAATACACAATAAACATTATACTTGTTGTAAAATGAAACAGAAAAAGGATGTTTTGGGGAAAAGTATTCCAGCAGTACCATGTTAGTGCTGAAGTAAGAATAAACTTCTGCTTGCAAGATATATTACTTACTTTGTCTTTATGGCCATCTAATCACATTTTGCTTTCTAGCTACCTTATCTTACCACCAATATGGGTGCATACAGCCAAACATGACTTCTCTCAAGGATCCTTGGAAGACTAAAGCAATTTGTTCTGATGCTAATTCAAGTTGATAAAAAGCTGGTGATTCATTAATAAGTGACTCTCATGACTGGCCCTGCTGAAGCCTGGTATGAGCAAGTGCCAGAGTTTTGAAAATTCAGGGATGAGATTCTGACAGGAAACAAACTGGTTAGTCTTTTTTGTTCTCCAGAAAGGAAAAGCAAATAGATCATCAGTAGCACCTTTGGATACATGCAGCCCAACTCAGCATGCTCCACTTAGTACATGTGGAGGAGTATCCTTTTGCATAAAAAAAATTAAAAAATCTGGAGGTAGCTGGAAGGAGAGCAAACAGAAAAAAATAGTCTTTTTGAAAAATCCAGAGGCCTTCAACATTTTTAGATGCTTTTACAATTCGTTGCAGCTATTCTTATTCACGGTCAGGTATACATGATATCTGAGAGCTCTAATTGAACATCTATTGAACATCCAAAACAGGTCCTATTCTGTGTCTGTTAGTTCTAGACATTTACAAAAATTTATATGTTAATATCATGGCAGCAACTGACCCTACTCATGTCAGTAGTGCTATATGCTGTAATAAAGTTTATGGAAGTGTTTGTAATCTTTAGCTGAAATTTACTCAGGAATGGGACTGGGATTTTGCTACACATGCATGCTGCATCGAGCACAAACGTGTCCTGATCACCCACTGAGGCTATGAGGCTTCCTCCATTTTCCATTTTCACACAGAAATGCTGCTGCATAGGAGTAGCAGTATGATTATGCATAAGGACATAAGGCGGAAAGTACGAGAGTCTGCCTAACAAAAATTACATTTAAATTATTTAGGATTTCCTCTCACCACAATTATTAAGAATTTCAGTGTGAAAACTTGATTGAGGAGAATAAAAAGGAAAGACAATGGTGGTATAAAACAACGCTATTAAAAAATTAGGTGTACTCATCCAAATGTAGCGGTCATGACCCTGATTAATGTTTTCTTTGTAACTATACTCTCACACTTTCATGAGAAATTTTGAGTTATGATTAAAAAAAAAATAAAAAAAAATCTTTAGAAAAGCCTTTTCATGTGGGAAAATACTGAAAGCTATAAGCTTTTTCAGTGAGCACCCAAAGCATGCAGCAAACTGCTGAAAATACGATATTTTTCTGTAAGCTGTTAGTTGCTAGCTCATCTGTCTGGTTTTACAAGCTAATGGTCCACATGATCCTCTCTCATAGCAGCTGCAGCATTTTGTTGAATTATTTAGTGTCAGACATAGAGGAATAAATTTTCATACTTTTCTATTTAAAACCTGGAGTGCAGGAAAAGAACAGTTTGCTTGGGGATTAGACTAGTCATGGATATTTCTAAAACAAAGGTAACTTCATATTTGTTGTGTACAAAAATGTCATCCTTTTTATTCCAGAAACAGAGAGTTTCTGTCAGTTAATCCATTTTACTGCTCATACTTATTTTATATGATAGTTGCCCTCATGACAACTCACACGACAGATACAATTCTGCTTTTCTTATTTCTCATGTTCTCCTTGCCATAACAAAGTATAACACCATCATTCAAGGCACTAGGAGGAGTTGCTTATTATCCTTTAACTGACTCACATCCTCAGCTTCTGGATTTCAGGCTCTCTCAGCTAAATATTACACAGTATTTTAAATTCATCTCTCTCATTCTCATACAGACCTTCATATACTCTGAAATACAAAGAAAGACTTCAGCTGGTTTCACTAGGCTTTCAGTCAAATCCAAATTACTTCAATATCAAACGAGTAGATCCTTAATTAAATAAACCAGCCACAAAAGCCACTGTGCTCCTATATTAACATCCCAGATTAATCTCAGCTATTCATCATGCTGCAATTTTGTTCTTAGCACATGCAGCTAGCAATTACTGCATGAGAGCTGAAGTGTCAGAGCAGACATACACCTGGCTTAGGATCCCAGAAAACCTCAGCAGCAGCCCACGAAGAAAAGCAGAATAGGTCACAGCAAGAGGGTAACTGAATTGAGTCAGGTGAGGAAGAAGGCTCACTCAGTTCACTGTTCTGGTTAAATAGGTGGATAAACTAGGAATGCCCTGGTGTGACCTGCCTTTCTGCAAGTCTGCCTTGTTGCAATTCTACCATACTGCCTTGTATGATCACTACACTTATCTATCATATTCTGCAGTTGAAGGATGGGAGTGAGTTGGTAGATTTTTTTCCTGACTTTTTTTGTTTCTTCAGAACTGTGTTATTGAACTGCTGAGAGGTGGGGACAAATCTATGGATACCGTTATTGATCTGTGTTCCTCAGATCTACTTTTTAGGAGTAGGAGGTATATAGGTCCATGGGTACCAGTGAAACCTCTCCCAACACAATTATCATTAGCAGGCTTTTGAATATTAGAGACCTCCAAATGTCTTCCTTATCTCTCTAGTGCTTTAGTTTCCCAGTCTAAGCCCTTATCCTGAGTATATACCAAGACTTATAAAGGGCTCTCACATCCAGAAATCTCTGTGTTAAAAACAATTTATGGAACTTCAGAATTATATTCAAGTACATCCCTGGAAGTGTCCAAAACCAGGTTGGATAGAGCTCGGAGTACTTTGTCTAGTGAAAGGAGTTCCAACCCATGACAGGATCTTGGAACTTGATGATCTTTAAGGTCCCTTCCAAATCAAGCCATTCTATGATTCTATATCACAAAAATGTGGAAGTGTATAAGAAAGAAAGAGTTAGTGGAGATACCTGAGCATTACAAGAATCAGTAAAAAATTACACTAAATCCTTAGTAATTAAAAATATTGATGAAATAATACTTGAATGATGCCTACAGCTTTCATGAAGGTGCAACAAGTCTAAATTTTCCACAAGAATGCCAACCCAGTTTGTTCTCCCAACTCGCTCTATAAAGAGCAGTGATTTAGAGATGTCCTAAGGGAAAAAGACCAAACAATTCCTTTGTTGCATTGCCATGGAAATACAAACACCAACAGAGCTCCTCCTGCTTTCACAGGCTCCAGTGGTTCACAGCTCAAAGGCACTGTAGAGCACAAAATGCAACAGACCCAGGAGCTCAGGTAACAGCACAATTCAGTTGCTGCCCCTTTCTGGATCATTTGTGTGAGATTCAGCATGCTCTTTCTGTAATGCTGTCATTATTTTGCATTTGTGTGTGATTCTACCCTTCTCTGTTCCAGCTGGGAATAGAAGCAAGAATACTCCGCAATGCCATATGAAAGGCTGTGGGTTTTTTCCCCTTTTTTTTTAATGTGAAATAGAAAATTCCAGAAACTTTTCTAGTGACTCTGTTTTCATAAAGTTGTTAGTCTGGTTTTTGAATAACCAAGCAATTTCCTCCATTAAGTCAAGTCTTTTGAGGGGCAGCCAGTTGTTCCCAACTCTCAACCTTCAAGCTTTCTTCCCACTGTTTTATCTTCTGATGTATTGTTTCAGTGGAACTACTCCAGCCAGCTTCAGCAGACACCCTAATATCTCCTCCATACCTATACGCCATGAGAAGGAAACTTAACCTAGTGTTACATGGCAAAACTGTCAGTGAGATCAAAGAGGCAAGCCGGTAAAAGTCATAATCCTATATACTAATTAGAATAGGATATATAAGAAGTTGTTTAAGTAAATGAGAATTGAAGGAAAACAGTGCTTTGTTAAATGCCATCAGTGAAGCTACCTGCTGCTGTTTAGTAGGGACAAAAGTTCTAATCTGTCTATAAATGGTCTTTATCTACAGTTTTATTTTGGCAGAAGGAGGAGTTGTAGTGTTGCCCTGCACATATGCAGCTTGGATCCCTTTCTTAAGATTTTTTTGCTATGTATCAAACTACTGAGCATGTTCAAGGTTCAGCCATGTCAGATGCTTCAGACAGGTTGGACTCTCCTCCAGGAAAGAATTAATGCTGTTCACTGTGGAAACATGAAAACATTGTACATACAAAATCTCCCCCCAGACAGCTACCATCAGCAGCCTGTGCCCTTCAAAGAGGCTCTCCTGGGCTTGGCAACACCTTTTTTAAACAGGCAGTTTATCTTCTGATAAGAAACAGAAAGACTTCATTTACAGTTGTTCAATGCTATTTGAGTCTATGCACGCAGTTTCCATAACAAGATAGGAAAAACAAGCCAAGTCTTCTACGTAGAATTTTTCTGATCTCCAGGATATAGGAACACACCTATGGTATCTTGGTGTATGAGTCACTGGGTTGCTGATGTCATGCAGTATGTGCTGTTAGGCTCAAGTAAGTGATAGAGAGAGTTCACTACAGGACAATAGCTTCTGGTACTTTGACGTATCACCTGCCTGTTACAAAGAGGTAACCAGGAAGAAAGTTATTCTAAAACATATCAAAAATTACATTTAGAGACAGAAAAGAAAGATTTTATTTTCCATTTGTAATGTGATGCTGTTAAACGTGTGACTGTAGTGTTGAGCATGGAAAATCAAAAGCAGCACCAACCTTTGTCCCTCCATCTGTCTCACTGCCACTGGGCTCCCCGGGCACCCTGCAAGCCTGTGAACCTGTGGCAGCAACATCATGCTGCAGGTAAGGAGAACTGCAGAAAGGGCTGCCAATTTTAGTTGTTCCTCAAGGTCTTGGAAAGTGTTCTTAAATGTGGCTCAGCAAACAAAGCAAAAACCACACTCCTGAACAGTTTGCGAAATTTAAATAAGAGTCTCATGTTTACTATCCAAACATGCATCTGTGTGGGTGTTGTCAGAATGTGCATTCACACATCCCAGACATCCTGACACACACAGGATGAGAAAGGAAAGCAGTTTATTTCAGGAGAAAAAACATCAAGAAATCAGTGAGCCCTGAGACAAGTGAAAATGAGGTTTTGCAGGAGTCCCCATCACAGGTGGGAATACATAGTGTTCCTGTGGTGTGCCAGAACAACTGTGACTGTACCAAAGGAAGTAAAAATAAAAGCAGCTGGCTACTACAGTGAAGAGGAATTGTCTGCCTACAAACCTACTGGACATACTAGAACATCCATCAGTCATCTATGCTCTATGCACACACTATAACATACCCTTTATGAGATCTAGACTAGTAAAATACAATGACAATTCAGTGTCAAAGTAATTTTTTTCCCCTTAAGATGTTCCCTCTTAAACTCTCCATTAAAAGATCCAGGTCTTGCTCCCTGGGATTTCCAAAGGTTTCTTTTGCTTAAAACCCTATTTCTCTTTTATCCTATGGAAAAAGCAACTCCAGACACACCCTTTCTGGCTGGTGAGTCAACTCCTGTATCTTCTAGGACCCCCACCCTTTTTTTTTATTTTCTGCAAATAACTGTCTTTTCTGGCTCTTTATTTGTGCTTTCACCTTCCAAAGAATTGCCATCACAGCAAGCACCCAAATTCTCATTTGCTCAATTCACTCTTTCCTCCACAAATACCAGTTGGGATAGGTCCAGAGAAGGCTACTGAGCTGTCTGAAAAGTGAAGAGTCAATCCAAGGGTAGAAGGCCATGGAAATTATTTTACCCTTTTGCAGCAGCTTAACCAGCATTATAAGGACTGCTGTCTGGTAGTACCAGAAGGTACACAGAAGAGTCACAGAAATAACCTCAGCTCATCTGCAACAACTGGAAATAAACTAGCTGTGAAGAAAACGATGTAAGGAGTCAGATAAAAGCTTTTACCTTAAGGCTGATATGTTACAGAAATAATAATACCAGAAAACAAATTTGTTTTCAAGCTTGAACCATTAATTAATGAGGCAAAAATGTGCTTATTTTGATAGCAGAAAACAGACCTTGAAAATTCAGAGGTTCTCCTCTAGTTCTTTTATTCATATTTATTGAACTTCACTTGTAAATCTGAAAAAAAAAATCAGCAAGACAAAAAGGCAAAAACAAATCACTCTAATGCAGTTTGTATGAATTAGGCACGTGTTTAAATACAGCCAGTTGGATCCATGCAACTCCACTGGAAGCCAGTGTTGCTATCAGATCTGTGTGATCCTGAAATAGCTCCTTGTTCTTCATGGATGTCTTCTGGTTCTGCTAAGCCATGTAACTCAGAGATGGGTCTCTGCTGGTCATCACATTGGGCACCACTCTTCCCGCTTCAGCCCCTTCCACCACCAGTTCGGCACGACCTCAAGCTGCTGGCCACAGGGCTTCCCAGCAGATGCAGACATCCTTGAGTAACCACAAAGTGCCTGACTTTTAAACTGCAGATGAATCCAGGGATTTGTTAGTATTCATTTGTGATTAAGAGCAAGGAGTCCTTAATAAAGTTGGTCTAGATAGCTGTATTAATTTTCACAGAATGATGGAATATGCGTAGTTGGAAGGGACCCACAAGGATCATCTAGTCCAACACTTAGCCCTGTGCAGGACCATCCCCGAGTCACACCATGTGCCTGAGAATATCATCTAAATGTTTCTTGAACTCTGGCAGACTTGATGCTATGACCACTCCTCTGGGGAGCCTGTTCCAGTGACAAGAACGCTTGGGTGAGGAACTTACTTTTACATTCAGCCTAAACCTTCCCTGACACAACTTCAGGCCATTTCCTCAGGTTCTGTTACTGGTCACCACAGAGAAGGGATCAGTGCCTGCCCTTCCTCTTCCCCCCACAAGGAAGTTGTAACTGCAATGAGGTTTCCCCTCAGTCTCCGCTTCTCCAGGCTGAACACACCAAGTACCCTCAGCTACTTCTCACACGGCTTCCCCTCAAAGCCCTTCACCATCTTCATTGCCCTCCTTTGGAACCTCTCTAATGGCTTAATGTCTTTCTTATTATTGTGGTGCCCAAAACTGCACACAATGTTCAAGGTGAGCCTGCATCAGAGTGGGACAAAAATTTTCTTAGCAAAGGTGGCCAGAGCACTGCAAGGCTATGTGATTTTATAACAGATTAAGGCCACTTGCTTTTAAATATTGTAAGTAAAAGGCAGAATTTTACCCACACACCATCTATTAACTCTTTCATTAACAATTTTCTTTGGCTAATGTGAAGTACATTTCAGAGTACACATTTCAGAGTTATAACCCAGAAACATAATCAGATAAGCGGATATCTGAACAAAGACAAGAATCTTTCCAAGTCAACTAGAAAAGAAAAGATATGGGAACTGCTGGTAACAACTTTCCAACAATTATTCAGCTTGCTGTTTTTACACTAATGCCAGGATACTGAGATCAAACACAAAGCCCACGTCCCATAGTAATCTGCAAAACACACAACTGGCGAATGAAAAACCATAGTGGAGTGCAATCCAGTAAAAAATAACAGTGAAATATATAATGAATACTTAGCATTAGTGGGTTATGCAGTATGAGTGCAGATTCTGCAGTTAGGGGAGATTTGGAGAAAGAAAATAGAAAATAGTCACTGAAACAGCGAAACTATTAAAACTGGAACAGCTACAAAGCTTGGAACCACATGTCTTAGTAAAGCCTCAGAGAAGTTATGTTTCTATTCCTTATCACATGAATAAGGCAAAGAGGCATTCACCTGTATCAGGAAGTAGCAGATATAAATCTTGTTATACAATCTGATCTTGGAATTTATTGCTTCAGGATGTCATTGATGCCAAAAATCTAGATAAACTGAAAAAATAAATATCATTTCAGAAGGAAAAAGTTATCCAGTGCTGTAGCAATTAGTGCTAGCATTATAAAAGTATAGGCATGAAATAATTTTTCATAGTTTATTCCAATCCAGACTTCCTAGGGAACAAAGGAATTCCCATCTATCAGATGGGGGTCAGGAATATTTTGATTATCAGTAGTTTCTTTTCATATCTGGTTCCAATCATCTCCAGAAAAGACAAAAAAAGATATTCTCTTATGCTGGCAATCACAACATTAAAACTTTCACGCAGAGAAGGAGGAAACATCAGAGAAATATGTTAGCAGAAGACAAGAGGAATAGTAGTTTTAAAGATTTAAATCTTCTTGCTCCACTAAAGACAAGAAAATCTTTCCTATGCACTCTGCACTCTGCTGAAAAATATTCCTAAACTTTGGCATTATGGATAAATGAGGATATGACACAGCTAACTAAGAGCATCTCGCCATTAACCTTGCAGGTTAACCAGGAAAGTTAGTACATCAGACTTGATGGCATTACCTGGTGACAGTAAGTCAGGCTTTTTGCCATCCCTTACCCTCTAAGTGCATTTTAAAAGAGTAAGAAACATAAGGGAAATGACTGTAAGGTCAAAATGGATATAAACTGGAAGAACAGGTGGCTTTAAATAAAATAACACTGAAGAACTGTCCCCAAAGATTCTCCAGAAGATACGTATTTAAACGTATTCATTCCTTCTCTCCAATTTCAAAGGGTTATAAAGTGAGTTCTCGGGAGGCAGAACTGGTATGTCGGTGTGCAGTGCACAGTGCACCTACTGGTATGTAGGTGTGCAGTGTCATCTGAGGTGCCGTTTGAGCTGGTGGATATAACACAGGACCCATGGCAGGGAAGCAGGAAACCACCCACAAGGGCAGTCAGAGGCCAGGCAGGCTACTTGAGGATGTCTCATATGGTGCCAGATGTGTGTGAGTGACTGAATCTGCACCCCAGGACATACAACTTTACAAATTTCAGTGGAACAGCATTAATTTATGATGTATGAAGGTGTAGCTGAAAATATGACCCAAAACTGTAGCACAGCATAATTAAAACTCCTCTGTTACCCAAATTTTATAATTAAAAACAGGTAGGGGAATATGAACAGCAGTCTCATTTGTTTTGCTAATGCTATTCAGGAATCACAGTTTAAAACTTTAGCTTTGATTCTGAATGAATATAACAAGCTGGTTATCAGCACAGGGCACTTTCATGTCTCTGAAGTCTTATAGAGGAGAGGAAAATCAAGAATTAAAGATCATGTTATTAGCCTTAGGGAGACTCTATAAAAGAAACTTGCATGACATGTCACTTTCTTGACAAGTGCTATATAATTATAAAAATCCTAATTTAAAGTAAATGACCCTCTTACACTGTGGTTTCTTAAAATACAGTATAATCAGTCAAAGCTGTTGTGTCCAAAGATTTCTTTTCTGTATATGTGTTTTTTAACAGTCATCTTAATATCACTGAATTTATGACCAGAATTGCTGTTTTATCCAGGAAGGCACAAGCACTGTGGAACTGTATTAGTATACACCTTAAAATTCAGTGCCTTTCATCTAGGAAAATGTAAGTCTGGGAAAGAATTGTTATAACCTACCACTGAGAGGATTTTGCATATTCTTTTACCTGAATGACCAGAACTGAAATCACAATGCATAAAATTCAAAGTGATACTGAACTCTAGTTTAAGGTTGAACAACACCTCTCTCTGTATCATGCAGTTTTGTGGCTTAGTAGTCATATTCCCAACTCTTCATTACAAAAGATACTTTCTTATTGCTGTTATGAGAAAGAACAGTACTAACAAGGAATTGGATACCCAGGGAAAACAATAAACCAACAGTACAAAGCACTCCAGCATCGTAAAGCAAAAACAGAGAGGAAAAAAAAGGTGGAAATACGTATTCGTTGCTGTTTCATAAGTGTGTGTTATTAATTGTAATGGACGAAGGCAAACTTTTTTGACAGAATTGAATACTGTTTCTGGAAAAGAAAATGTCTCACAAGCAAGACATAAGGAACTCCAACAGTGCAGGAAGGTCTTCAACATGAGGTTTCTTCCTGTAAAGTGAGATTTAATTTTAGTTGTTTCTTAGAAGGCACATTAGTTTCCTCATCCCTACCAAGGTACAGGAAATTGGTGTATAAAGACAGACAGACAGACAGATAGATAACCAAATGCACGCTGTGTTTGTGTATGTGTGCACATGTTGGCAGCACTGAAGCAATCATGAGTTTTCCTAATGACAAATGGAATAAAAATCCATATAAGATATTGGTACAGTGTCATCCTCTGCAACTGTCCTGATAGTTTACCATTTTTCCCACTTGGCATTATAATTTGCTAAAGCAGAACATAAAGCCCTATAAATTTTACACATATGCAGCCAAGATGCAGAAGCAGCCAAGAACAGAGTCCCTATCAATAAGTAAACTTTGAGCAGAAAAGCAGACTTTTTCCTTGTTTTAAACCTTTCAACATGCTTATCTGGGAATGGACTTTCTCCTCAACCTGTTTTCTAGTCTCCCCCTTCCTCCCCACCCAGGCTCTGGAAGAGTCTTGCTGATTCCACGGTACTTCTTGTTCAGTGCCTTCAAAGCTGGTCTCCAATCCTAATGCAAGACAGCTGCACAGCAAGGAAATGAAAAAGGCCTAATTAACCTAACTGCATGGGGAGCATAACAAAGCATCTTTAACAGACCACTTGTGGGTCCCTGTTGTCTCTTCTTCCAGGAAAGGGTTTGTTTGCCTTCACCAGTTCATTAGCCACTATATAGCTACACTGTTCTCTTGAGGGCAGGGCAGGTAGGCACTAGCCAAGAGGAGGATGGCCCTGTACCAAGCAGGATAAATAACTTCCTTCTCTGCCTTCTGTCATTTCTAATAGAAGAGGTCAACATGTAATTTTTTTTTTCTTTATTTTCCTGATGAAATTTTGCCTAGAAGTAAGGATACAGGAGTAACAGGCTGGGGCTCTCTGCTCTGAGCAGACAGAGCAATGCAGCAGGAGCTCAAAGTTCACTGAAAAGCTGCAGCTTAGCTCTAAAGTTTCTGACCATAACATAGCAGCAATACACTTAATGGCACCCCTTTGAAAGAACTGGACATTCTAAGCATAAATGAATACACTTTGTGGTTTCAGAAACATCAGGAGAAACTTTGAGCTCAGGTTTGTTGTTCTTATCAAGGTAGTCAGACTTACCAATCACAGTGTCATTACCAAAAAGCTAGATAGGCCTACAGACAAGTTACCCATACCTCATACTAGAAGAATAAATCTCACTTGGATACAGTGAAGATATATAGCATTTCCTTATCACGAGAGCATTTAAATTCACAAAATTTAAATGTTAATCACTTTAATACTAATAACTGAAAGTATGTTTGGAACTTGGGAATGGTTAAGCATGCATCCAACAAGAAGTCTTCCAACATCCTACAAGAAACCTTCCCTTGCCAAACACAGGCACAGGACTGGGATTAAAGGCTCAAGGTTCCCAGTGCCACCTTTGCAATGGCCTCTGTGCCTCATCTTGAACAAATCCCATGTCCACTCACTTTCCCCTTTTGCTTGAAATGAGTAAATCTATCCCAAGCCCCACAGAGTTTTAAGGAGAATTATTTATCTGTCTCTGTAGCAGTGTTTTGTACTGCTGGTATAAGAGTCAAGAGAGAGATTTAAATAAGGCTGTTGTGGTTTAGGAATAGTATTCCCCAATTTAATGTTCCCACTGAAGGACTCCAAACCATTAGCTGCTCACTCGCTCACTCCCCACTTCCCTTTGCTTCCCCCTACCCCTGCAGAAGGATGCAGAGAAGAACTGGAAGCACAAAGGGCAAAGATCATGGGCTGAGAGAAGAACAATTTACTGGAAACGGCAATGGAAAAAGAAAAACAAACGGTAACGGCTACAATATCAGTAACAGAGGGACCCAGCACTACCTGACCACTCACTTCATGCCAAGCTTACTCAACTGGAAAGGACCCCTTTCCCCATTTCCAGAAAATGACAAGAGATGGTATAGGATAACCTCCAGGTCTCAGCTATGCGCCACCCTGGCTATTGCAAAAATTAACCCTATCCTGGCCAGAACCGAGACAGACCTTTATGTAAACATGTAACATATGCATCCAGGAGAGAAAGGATAGGAAAACCAGCTCAGTCTCTCTCAAAGTGAAATTGGACCTCATTACCTTAACACAGCTGGCTAATAAAAGAGTTGATTCCACCTCCCATCAGCACAATTATGTAGCAAAGCTGTCCTTTAGTCAATGTACTTTTAGATTACCCTCTCTAGTTGGCAATATTATTGCATTTATCTTTACCCTTATCAACCAAATATCTAAACTTCAAACAGAATATCCTTTCTAGTTGAGTAACAAAATAAACAGCATAATTCTATCAAGGCAATTAAGCAAACATTGCACAATATCACCACCTGAGGCTGTAAGTCTACAGATATGTGGTATTATCCCAGATAACTTAACTGAAACTAGGAAATAGAACAAAAGCTACTCCTGAGCTGTAGATAGGAACAAGCAAGAAGCAGCACTAAATGGGCACAAAAGATAGATGCTGACCGTGGATGTTATGGTCCATGTCAATGATAGATGGAAAAGGTTGGGAGAGGATACACACACAGGCAGGGAGCACATGTCATTGCTGCCAAGTCTTCCTGTGATTCTGGCAAGGGCTACCTTAGGGTTAGGTTTTCTGCTTTAAAAAATTGCTCAGCAAGCAATGCCCATTTGTCTTTTGACCTTCCTATGCTCCACCCTTTTGCAGGCAAAAATTTTGAGCCTTGAACCAAAAAGGAATCAAATTATATGTTACTGTTCTTTTGAAGCAAAATGTTTAGGAAGATTGTTGAGGAAAGTAACTCAGTTTTATACCAGTCAGAGCTAGGCTGCCATAAAGCACTGAGAAACAGCTGAAGTGGTGAGATTACAAAAAAGGCGAGGTGAAACATGAAGAACCCATATATGAAAGGATAGTAGAAAAGGGTGCTTATTCATCCGAGGAGCAGAAGGCAGATGTTCTCCTAATATGAACTGAGGTCATACAGCATAAGCAGGTAGTAATACTCAGCCCAAAGGAGCGCTGTACACCCCTGAGAGTCAAGTGTTAACTATGGTTGAACTTGAACTTGGGGAGACAAGAAAAAAAAAGAAAAAAAAAGAAAAAAAAAGAAGCCCTGACTATACTATCCAGCATATATAAAAGGAAAGATATCTCGAATTTGCATAAATTTACAGAAACCTAGATGGTTCCTTAATGAAATATAAATATCAAGGACCTCTAAATTTTTTTACCATTTCTCATTCTTTGCATACCCCTATATTCTATTTTTCAGTTTTGCTGAGTTTCATTTTGAATGCAGTAGAGTGAAGGGTTTGCCATTCATTTCTATTAAATGTCTTATGATCTCCTTGGAACAGACTTACTCTAGGTCAGCCAGCCTAAATATTCCCCTCTTTTACATTTGTCCTTGCCAACAGAACAGGTCAAAACTGAATGATTTTTCTTCTCTTCATTTCCCCATATTGAAATTCTGAAAATATTCAGGCAGTTCCAGTTCCTAATTACCTCCTTTTATGTCCTTAGATTAGTCATCTGTGACTCCTTGGAATCCATTTCCTTCAAATGCCACAAGTAATTAGGTCTTCCTATGGAGTTATTTACCTGTGATTTTTGTCATTTTTACTAAACCATGCCCATTACAACTGCATCACTCTCTCCAGGTTTCCTGCAAATTTTCTTGTTAAAGAAATGCCTAGAAGAAGCATTCCTTGAACAATCGAGCGTGAGCTGGAATAATATCACCTTACTTTTCTAGGTGCCATTCAGTTCCCCAAGTACTTATCAAAAAGATACAAGTACTGTATCTCTCTGGGCTGCCTCTCCACATTCTTCTCCATTGCACCTTCTTGTCTGGTGCCCTTCAGCTCTGGAGCAATGGAAATTTAGACCAGATTAATTTGCTTCTGATAATTTAACACAAATGTAGACAAAGCCTTTTCAGCAGGCTTCATGTAAAAGTGGCGGTAGTTTTACATTTACATTTATGCTGCAGCAACTCACAGTATGTTATTTCTTCTCCAAAAATTTAAACCTTCATGGGTGCCAGGCTCCAGTCCTTGAGAAGGATGGTTGTGGCTCTTCCTCCCCAGCAGCGGCCAGCTCCTTGCAACAGGACTTACTCCCACATTCCCAGATGTACACAGGGTGTGACACCACAGCTGTCTCCCTGATACATCCAAGTCACGAGCTTATCATCTTCAGATATCCTCGTGGGCTCCCCTGATGCCCTTCTGCCATGACTGACAGCTCCTCAGCCAGAGCCCATTCCATTCTACCTTTCTTGAAAGGTGCTCACTGCTTTCTGCCAATCTGGGAATTTTTTATTCATATTTTTTAATCAATCTGGATAAACATTGTCAGTGTAAGGTTGCTGCTGGTCACAGACTCTAAGACTTTTAACGTGTACCAAATGTTCCTGCAATATGGCTGGCTCACTCCACATTAGCATAAAAAATAGCCACTGCAAACCCATCCAACTGCTTTTAACATCAAAAGGAAGTTTTCCACTGAGTTTTATAAGAGCTGAATTGAGGCCTTGTGACCCTGCTACAGTGAAGTATTTACACACATGCCAGACTCTAAGTATGTGAAGAAGCCCCATGAATTCAATGGGCTTCTCAGATGCTTAAACACTTCAGTCAAGGCCTTATGTTTTGGGGGGTTTTTTTGAGGTTGCTGTAACAGAACCCCTGTTATATAAAATAAAATCCATGTGAGAATTATCCTCATTCCTATGAAAGGAGAAATAGGTCCTGACATTAAAATAGATGCATACATATAATAGGCCTATTTACATACATATGAACACACATTTGCATACATATATTAGCATCTCTTCTGCTCTTCATTTTCCTGAATGTAAAGCTTCTATCTCTTTCATAAAACTAACTGCAAAATCCCATGTTTAAGTCCATATTCTTTACAGTGGAAAAACCTTCCTTTTAAATGCCCTTGTCCCAGTGCTGGTGGATACTTTCCAACCTGTGACATTCTCACACAATAGACAAATCAAAAGTCTGAACCAAAGAGGTAGAAATATTGGCCTTGAAAAAGAAAAAAAAAAGAAAAAAAAAAGAGACAGTTGGGCAACATACTGAAGGATTTACCTCAGAGACCATCAAAAGGAAGAATCATTTCCTTTCCTGCTTTAGGGCAATGTTTATTTAGATTAAAACGTAAAAGGTGCAGTGAAAATAAACATCCTTTGTTGTCTATAGAAACTTCCAGTAGACCTTCACCTTATAATGGCACTCAGGGGACATTTTAGGTCTTCTCTCTCCATCCTTTTCTCCTCCTTTATCTCATATATATATAACATGCAAGCTTCAGCCTAAAAATTCCCTACTAAAATTGGGTGAATTCATGCATATATATATGCTGAGCAGCTGCAATCACATGTGACTCAGAAAAAGGCAATGCAGCATTTCAACTGCAAAGTCTCCAAAAATTCAATAAGAACAATGAGAATTTACCTTGGGATAAGGGCTGGCAAATTAACACTGGAAGAGACAAAAGCAGTATGTTCCCAGTTTTCTGTCTCTGATGGAAAAGACTGAATTCTTGCATTGCTTTACTGAAGAACAGATTCCTCCAGATTCACTGTAAGTCACAACAGTATAGAAACAGATGGGTAGGTAAATACAATTTTCTGCTTAACTAGCAAGTTGTTTCTGCTCTATTTTTATTTGATTCTCCACAATTCATAAATAAAATTAAATCAATAGCATCTGTGAACATCACTGCCCTTCCTCTCCCCTGAAATACCCCATAACTTTCCATAACTTTCTTTATTGCTCTTGAGCCTCATGTCAGGCTATGTTAAAACTTCTAACCCAACAGGAAATAATGTCTGGATTACAAACACTTGGGGTTTTTTATAGTGGCAGGCAGGCAGGGAGAGGAGATAACACTCAAATTCAGGAGTATTTAAAGGATTATGATAACTGTTGGGCTTTGAGGGGTTTCTTTGGAGTCTTTTTTATTCCTTCAAATGCAAAACACCTGGGAAGGCAGCCAGCCAGCAGAGACAGGATCTGAAAACTTCAAATCATCAGAGAAGAGCACCAGTGTATCCTGCCATATCCTGTTAAAAACTGCCCAGGGGCTTACTTCCCATGCAAGTGGCCTGTGGATAATGCCAATGTTAAGAAAAGCAGCTGTGACTGGTGTCAGGACTTGAGGGTTTGATCAGTGACAAAGCCACTTCTGTAGCCTCAGTGACTGGAGAGGTAATCACCATAACAGTCCAAGAGATAACCCAGTATTCCATCTGTGCTGTGCCATTTCTCATTTGGAACTAAAGATGCACAAGGATATTTCCAGAAGGCAGATGGAAGGAAGAGGCAAAGGGTGGTGGGGAGAGACTGCTGTGGCTGGTGAGGTCGTCTTGTTCAGCTTAATGGGCACTTTGCATTACAGCACACTGCTCACAGCTCTGCTGGGACTACAACTTCTTAAGGGACAATTAAATTTTTTTTATGTTTTCTCCATTTAAAGTCTCTGAAATGAGAGGGCTGTGGTCAGTGTTCTGCATGTCCTGGCTCCAGCAAGAAGACATGTTTGATGGTGATAAACTTTGGGGAAAGAAGTTGAGGACTGAATAGAATAAAGGAAGTTAAATTCATTGCAGTTTCACTCATACTAACTGTTGGGAACAGAGCCTATGTTGTAATGTCACTTCAAACATGTTTAGGTACTGACTAGGAAAGAGGTGGTTGAGGCAGAGTCAGAAAGCAAATTCACAGCTAACTGATGACAGGATCTAGTTCTTTAGCTAATTCCTTGGCTCTTCCTGGACATACAAAGCTATTAGTTGCCATGCCTTTATATACCAGGCATTTATAGACCAAACTTAATTTATGGAGGAGATGTGATAATGGACTGGATCTAAAATCTGCTTTCTGGATGATGTAAAAATTTCTAATGTTAATGGTCCCATTTCTTCCGAAAGGCTATTAATCTCCCCATGAGAGATCACAGGGAGCCTTATATGAACCCACTTCCACACGTAATCCCTTTTTCCTGTGTCACTACCTTCTCAGTTTTCACAGGAGAATCGACAGCCACAAATCAGACCTGTCCTACACAGTTGTATACATCTACCTCTGAATATGAACATGGAACTACACACACAAAGAAGTGTGCAAGTCAGTTTGAGTGTAAGCTTTATAGGCAGTTGGAACTGTGCAAGGTTCCCAGATCTATGTCTGAACCTTAGGTAGCTGTGGTACATCAGACACCAGCATGCATGGGACATGAAGGTCAGGGAGTTTTCACTAAGGGATCATTAGATTATTCTCACCATTGTAATTTCTGAGCAAGACAGTAAGCAGTAAGCACAGCCAGTGTATACCAGGCTAAAGGCAAGCCCAGCACTGAGAGCAAATTCAAACAACCTGCACTTCTTTGTCCTCAGCTTACTTGAAGCACAGATGTGCTCAGTTACATTATGTGAGACTGAAGAAGTAGCTCCCCTCTCTTCCGTTCTCATCTCCAGCTGAAAACCAGTATTTGTGAAGCCTGCATTAGCCAGGCTTTTTGCATGTTAACATACCAAAGGTGGGTGTATTCCAGACATTTGTCTTGTCTTGAACAACTTCAGGATCCAGTGCTCTGTGTGTAACCCTGCAGCCATATCCCTTTCCAGCAGCTTTTTCCAAATTCACAGGTTACCATTTGTCCCTTCAGAAGCACTGGAGCTTTGTGCCCCTTAACAAAAGTTGGATAATTAATTACACTGATCTAATTTGGGTAAAGAAGCTCACAAGTGCTGTTATTTCTCACTATCTGTGCAATTTCTGTTTATCTAATTATTTTCTGCATATGTTTCAAAGAGACACAGGGGCTGTACCATCCAGATCCATAATACATGATCCAGAAAATCTACTCTATTTTCAACAAGCTTAAATCAGTTTATGCCGCTTACTAGTGGTTAGCAAACAAAAAAAGTTAAAAGAAATTCTTTTTTGTGTCAAAATTTTTCATTTCACTTGATAATCATGCACAGATGCTGTATTTATCTATCTATGTTCAGTGACATGTTAATCCTTGTTTTTCTAGCCCTTTTTTTTCACTGAACACCTAGACATTCTTTCTGAAACACAAAAAGAAATCACATCTCTAAAATGTCCCATTTTTGTTGGCCAGTTTGAAAAACAGATAAAAAAACCCTTGAAATTGTGGACTTATTTCTTCTAAACAAAAGATTATCACAGAATTTCAAGCTCATTTTCTATGCCCCTCTTCTTTCTTATGTGCTTACTACCTCCCACACCCACCTCCTGGCAAGGCAGCAAGCTGTGTGCAGCCAGTCCCCACTTCCGTGACTCAATCTTAGAGCATTAAAGACTAAAGCTTGGCAGGTGTCCAGGATGAAGAAATATTAACAAATCTCCCACAAAGAGCACTCTAATCATAGCAAGCACTGAAGCCTTGAACATAATATTTCCTCCATATATAAGATTCTCAATTTGCTTAATGGCCTCTCAAACTTTGCAGTACGATATTGTGAATGACCTTTTGAAAACCCCAAGTCCTCCCCCAACACGTAACCAGCTTGTACATTACATAAAGAAAAAATGTAATTCACTATTCATTTTTGGCTTCTGCTGAGAAGTCTTCTTCCAAGTCATCATTTATTGGAAAATTAAAATAAATGCCATGTTCAAGTTATCTTTCAGAAATGCCTCATCTTCTAATTCCCACTGCAACAACAGAGGCACATATTTCCACGAAACATTGTTGTTTATCTCTTTTTGGGTGACCTCACTGAAGGTTATTTGGAAGAAGATGGAAATACAGCCTGATTTATTGGTAACTGGAGTCTAAATTTCACGCAAAAGTTCAAATGGCAGTTTTTATAACTACAGCTAAAGAGCCTCAATTCTGTAAGTTTTAAGTCATTTCCACAAGTCTGTGTTTAGTTGTCTGTCCCACACCACACACTCAACCCTTCTGCTTTCTTTTACAATAGGAGTTGATGCTGCTTCCAGATAGTCACATTCAGAGCAAGGGTATTTACAAATCAATGCAACTGCACCCATTTTAATTTATACCTAAGGGCTGTCAACAATATCTAACTAAATCAAATTTACTGCATTATCTGCATTTAGACTAGGGTAAAACTGGAAATAATGGGGTTTTCCCCAGAAGTTTCCTTGTCTACAGGACTGGGACATTATTTCTTCTTTGAACAATGTTCTTTGGTAGAAATCTGTCATACAGCTGCTATGCCATCAAGTATTAATGGAGAGAGAAAAACCTATGCTTCAGTTACTTATGTGCTATAAAATGTTCCAGTTGTGGGCTTCTTCAGCTCTTATTTATGTGTCCTTTCCACATTCTCCAGCCCAGGTAAACATACTTCACAACAATTCCATGATATGCCTGATGTTCTGCAGTCCCAGGCTGAATAGGAGCTACAACACAGCTGTTTAACTTATATTGTTCTTCACATTCCTACAATTTCCTCATGCTAAATATCTGGGTTTTCTTGTGCCATTTTTTTACATCAGTGAAAAAAAATGCCTTTTTAAATTTTTACCCTTTTTTAAGCACGGAAAAACTAGTGTCTAGACCACTTCATGCAGACATCTCACTGAAATCTGGCACAGTCATTAAAAAATAGTACGATGTACAATTCAGTAAATGTGGAAATAAAAAGTTTTGGTGAGTCTTGAGTCATCAGTCACAAAATTAATGAAAGAGATGTCCAAATCCCACAATTCCCAAATTCAAAACTGATGAGCAAATTCTTCCCTTAAACGGTTCTGACTGGTTGTCAGTGGCCAATTTCCCACATCCTAGACAACAGACACAACTTCAAGATACAAATAACCCTCTTGGTAGAATTGGCATACATACTTCTAGTGGGGTAATAATATTTGACCATGACCACCAAGGAATAGTGGGTTTTGGTGTGTTTTTTTTCATTAAAAAATCCCCAGAGAATATTTTAATTTGAAAACAAAATTGTTTTTTTCTTCAAACCTATTCTCCAGCTTAAATCTAAATATGTTTTGATAAACACATGTTCTTAGGAAGCAGGGCATGAGACTGGAGAAGATGAAAGAACAATTAGAGAGCTAAGTAAAATTAAGCCCCTTGGTTATACAAATAGAAGAATAATAGTGATCATCTGCCCCATCTAGTCTTAACAGCAGTCTTTCATAAATTTTCCATTAAAATCAAATGAAAGTTTGAGCATTACTAGTTTAATGAAATTCTTTGCAGCTGCATGTCTCTCAGCCCAGTGTTAACATTAAGCATTTAGTGAATTTCTTTCAGAAGTTAATTCAATAGTGCTTGCCATTATATAGCTACTATCTCATTTTCATTTAATCACCAAGGCATTATAATCTTCCAGAATGAGACTGTTTCAGAAACTATAAAGGTTATTTTCTAAAGTTTAATAATACTCACTTGGCCAAGGGCATTACATTCAATGAGTAGTCAATACTTTCTACATTCTACATCCTGACATTAAGTAGCCAGCTATTCATTTGCAAGACACCATAATCTTCTTATTAAGCATATTTTGCTGTTCTATGTTTCACTTTGAAAGTAACATAATTTATGAGCATTTAAGTATGATCTAGTCATAGCATTTAAAATGAAACATTTCAAAATTGGTCAGATCATTCTTGAATTATGTCTTCTGGAAATAATTTAATATGACTAGTTCAATAGAGTTGCAAGATTTAAAAAAAAAAACCTCACTGATTGACTTAATACAATTTTTATGGTGGTTCTATTAAAAAATTTTGCAAGATTGACTTTTGTCTTAAGCAGTTCTTTCCAACAATATCTGTGGGAACGGGGACCGAGATTTCTTTTTGCACTGTGGCTATATACCTAGATTTTGAGATCTTTTTCTTTATTGAATTAGTTAACAGAGCACATGTAGAAGTATTAGATTTTCCATTGCCATTTTTTTCTGCTAACCACCATCATGGTCTCCCCAGTATAGAATTAGACTGTCACTCATCCAAATGTAGCCCTTCAGAAGGAAGTGTATCTCGTTTCAGTAATGTGAAGTGGATCTTGTTCTCATTTTGCATCATCTCACTTTTGGAATTCTGGTACCTGGTGTGGGAAAGTCATAGATTAGTTTAGGAGGTAAGGACTTGAGGTCATCTGATCACACCTCCAAACTACAAAGGTCCTGCTACATGGTAGCTTTGACTGACAGCCTTTGAATCACCAGCATAGTTAGTGAACTTTCTGAGCTTGAAGTCCGTTTGCCCAGGTCCTTGATGAGGAATGCTAAGCAGTTTCAGGTTCAGGTATAACCCCTTAGAAAATTCACTGGTACTCAAGAACCAGCTGGATTTCAAATGATTAATCACAACCCTTTGCATCCAGCAGTCCAGCCAAGTTTCACCCACCTGTAGTCTACATGTAGTCCATATCTCACTATCTGAACTGCCAGGATACTGTGGAGATTTTGTTGACTTTGTTGTTAAAATCAATGGAAATAACTCAATGCTTTCTCCTCCTCTCATCAAAGAACACAGGTCAACCTGTCATACTTTTGCCTTGATGAATCTGTGTTGGCTGTTCCCTCTCACCATCTTGTCCTTCATTTGTCTGGATGTGATTTCTGGGAGCATTTGTTCTGCAAGCTCCTAGAGACTGAGGTAAGGCCTGTGGTTCCCTGGGTTTTCCTTTTTGATATTTTTGGGGTTTTTTTGTTTTTGAAGAAAAGTGGGACATGACTTTTTTGAGGTTAAAAAAGTGCTCTGACCTTTCGAAGAGGGCAGTTATCTCACTCTGCATTCTCCATGGATTTGTATATGTCTAGGTTCCTTATTTGGTCTTGAATGTGATCATTCTCTATTGTACCCCTTTCCCATAAACTCTGCACACAAAACTTGGAGGCCTGAAAACAGGCCTTGCTAGGAAAGAGCAAGAGAAAGACAACATTGAGCACATCAGCTTTTTTCAAGCCCTTTTTTGTTAGATTGTCTTCCCATTTAGTAGGTACAACACATTTTGTCAGTCTTTCATTTTTGGTGCCAGCATAGCAGAAGAAGTACTCCTGGTTATCGATTACATCCCTCTCCATTTTCAACGCCAGGTGAGAGTTAGCTTCTCCAATTCCATCCCCACACATGTGGCTGATGTTTCCATGTGCTTTCTTTATTAACCCATTCATGTTTCCACATACTGTACACTTCCTTTTTGCATTTGATCCCAGCCAAGAGTTTCACAGCTATCCAGCTTGTTACACCTTCCCATTTTCTCAGAGATTGGGATGGATCATTCTTGTGCTTTGAGGAGACTGTCCTTGACATACAACAAACTTTCTTTCCCCCTAAATGATGAGCTCTTCTACTCTTCAGAACAGCCTTACAATTGCTAGTTCCCTGAGGAAAAACAAATATGTTCCCTGGAAGTCCATGCTCTGGTCTCTGGTACTTGCTTGCCTTGCTTCCTGCAGGATATAAACCACCACTATGTCATGGCCTTTGTAGACAAGGCTGCCACTAGACTACCCCATTCCCAACTAGTTAATCTCTGTTCATAAGCAGCATGCCCAGCAGACTCCTTCCCCTTGCTCTTTCATCCAATGCTTGCATCAAAAAACAAAAATTGTCACAAAATGCCCTGGATTACTTGCCTTCCATTCGCCTGCCCTTCCAGCAGGCGTTTGAGTGACTCATGAATCACCAGGATCTTTGTTTCTTGCCTGAGTTATCTTTTGATTTTCTGAAATATCCTTTATCCAGCTCCTCTTCCTGACTAAGTAATCTGTAACAGTTTTCCATCAAAATTAACCTTTTTATTGGCCTCCCTTCTGATCTTGACCTGTAAGCTCAAATGGCCCTTTCCTTCTTCTGTTAAAGAGCTCCATACATTTGACTTCTCCTTGCACAGAGTACAACCCCACACTCATCTTCCCTGCCTGTTCCTCCTATCCAGCCAGTGCTCACGCACTGCAGCTTTTCAATCACGAAAGCTGTGTCATTAGTATCTGTCATCTCAGAGATGTTGGGTATATGAGACTGTGCAGAGACTTCCAGATTCTCCTGTCAGTTTCCCAAGCTGGGTGAGTTTATATGCTTTACAACAGGTAAAGGTTGTAGTTATGTGCTTCACAACAGGTCCCCAGTTTCTTTGCCGTCTCAAGTACAATATAAGAACTTTCCATGTTACCATGTCCCAGGTACACTTCCCCTCTATTGACTTTTCCTCCACTCAGCTGTGGGCCAGTCTCCATCTTTTAATGAAGCTCCTTCCAAGATAGACTTGCTGGGTTAGCAAGCCTGTTGGCAAAGATGCTCAGTCCCTTCTTTGTGAAATGGATCTCACCTCTCCCCAGAAATCCTCATTTCTGCAAGAGGGTCCTACTGTCAAAACCATACCTGTGACACCAGCCACATAACCAGGCCTTTATCTATGGAATACATCTGCTCTACTCAAACCTTTGCTCATTATTCATGGGACTAAGAACACCAGCTTGAGCCCCAGACCCCTCATCGTAGCCTTCAGTGCTTCTATATAAACGTGCAGGAAGACTGGGACCCAAAAGAGAGGCATTAAAAGAAGGCCACCAAGAACTGTGATAATGATCTCTTAGGCCCTTCCCATCCCTGCAACTTCAAAGCAGAACCCTATAGGCTTCTTTTAAAGCATGACAGGACATCCATTTGAGTTTTGGTTGGGGTTTTTTTAACCAACATCGTCATGACTAGCACATTTACATGGGACACGAGAACACTGGGTCCTAGATTGCATTCAGAAAAAGGAGTTCAACTCCTCCTCCTTCACTGCCTGGAGGAGTCTCTAGCAGCAGATGTACAGACTATTTGGGTTTGAAGAATAGATGGTGGGTTTAGTTCTTTCTACTGGAGCTGTTCCACCTTTGTAAAGGAATTCAAGATTTAGTAGGTCAGGAATGTTACTTTCTAGCCAAACCATTTAGTGCACTCTCTGGGAAATAGGAAAACCTGAATTCCAAAACCTGCTCCAAGAGACTGTTTATTTTTTCACATCAAGCAGTCATTTGATAAAACACATGAAGACTCCAAGGCAAAGTACAATGCATGGGTTTCTCTGCTGGTACATGTGTGGCAATCATACTGGAAACATCAGCCTTCAGGGAGAATGTCTACAGAGAGAGAAACCAAACGCTTCCTTCAGCAGACTTTTCTGGTTTTTAATCTGGTCTGAATAGCATGCTCCCATACAGAGAGCCAGATTCCCTGCACAGCTATCCCATTCACTCCCTGAGGTGTTCTGTCAGCCTGCTCTTTCCAGCAGTGACACTAACTAGGGAATCAATAGATTTTCTGGCAGGATGTGTGGAATGTACCTGTTCCTTTCAAATCACACTATGTCTAGACTCATGTCCAAACAAAAGCAAGGCATTTTCGGAAAAATACAATTAAAAAAAAAAAAAGAGAGAGATTAAATGTCTTTTTAGAGCTGTGAATTGCATAGGATGTGGTAAATTGTCTAGTCAGTGTTTGTCTACATGTGGTCTGGACATTTTTTATGAAGATCCTGAGTTTAAATACATATATTTTTTGAATAAAGATTAAAATCCCAAGAGTTGTGATGCCAATAGCAAATTACAGGGCGTTTTCTTCATCTACGAGATCACTAGCTTTTGCCATTTGTTTTGGGTACTGATTTACCCATAAATATGAAATGGAACAGTCACTCTGCCAGAGACATATATTGTTTTCAGTACAGCTGAGGACATGGTTCAAAGAATAACACACATGGGCACACTTTCTCTGCTCCCACTGTAGTAAATGTACTTAACTTTAAAATGGCAGAGTGCTTTGTCCAAGGGTATTTCAGGAATTAAATATTTTTCTGTAGAAACAGAAACTTCTGAACCATTCAGCAGTCTTTTATTTTGATTTTTATTTTTAATCCTAAAAATATTCTTTTCCTGAAATTTTAGACTGAATTTTATCATTTTGCACTTTTCTAGGTAAAAGAAATAACCATTTACAGACCTTTATTCCTGTATTGTTAGTCTCCTAAAATGGGCCTTATTAAATTGCATAAGTACTTCTCATGCCCATTAACTTAAGTTCGGAAAGGCCATTTTTGTCCGATTAAAGAAATACCATCTTTTCAGAGAAATGTAGCAAACCAAGAGTTTAAAATATTCCTGGCATGGGTGAGGTTGCTCAGGCAGCTTTAGGCAGATACACATCATTCACAACATTCTTTGGGAATTCCTACCCAGTGAGCATCACTCTTAGAACAGAATCTCTCCTAAGACTATTCTTAGTATTTTATCTTGCTTTATCGCCCTGTAAGATTTTAGGTTTTTATAGTTATAAAGACAGCACAGGATAGTGATACCAAACTCAAAACAAGCCAAGTCAATACAGAAGAAACAGCACAGATATTTCAGCAAGCAGGTTAATTTCCATTTTTTTCAAACAGTTGGTCTTAAACTTGTCAAGCTTATTCCTAGTGCTTTTGAGGCTCTTATACAGGAACATAGAAGGGTAAATAACAAGCCTGCAATAGAAGTTACAACAATTTAAATACTACGCAGGACTTTGGTTTGTATTTACATCACAATTACCCTTCATCAACAGTAGATCTTCCTCAGGCTTTAAGCTTTAGAACAAATTAACATGACTGACTTGATCAGTCAAACAAACCTGCTGTCACCTCTGCTCTCTCAGTCCCACACAATGATTTGTGTGTGTAGAGCATTCATTTTAGAAGTGGAATTTCTTTCCTTTTTTCTTGCATCAATATAATTGAGTGGGGAAAATGCTCCAGGGTTACTGAAGAATACTAGCAATCACCACAAGGCTACAAAATTCTACTAATCCTACCATTAATGAAGTCCCAAATTGCTCAGCAAGGTATTTCTATACACAGTTCTGACACTCTCCAATACCCAAAAAAAAAAGCGGACCTTCTTTATTAAAATGGAGAAAGACAAAAGGAGGGGTGAGAGGAAACTCAGATGCAATTAAACATACAAAACAGAGGAAACTCAGTTCTGTGTTGCTGCTGCTACTCCATTACTGCCATGACTCACTGCAGTGTCCTTGTTCTGCAAGGACCACAGCTGTGAATGAGCTGTCATGTTCCATGTCCTTGTGCTAAATCCATGCACAGCAGGACCAGGACACAGAGAAAAACTTAGTACTCATTCTGATAAGTTGTTATTTTGTGCCATACTTTTTTTCAGTTGCTTTTTCATTTTAGCAGGAATTTAATAACTTTAAAATGAAAATTAATATATTACTTTAATGTGCACATGAAACCCTCACAAACCCAACACGTTATCGCTATTGCAACATGTCAGGCGTACTCCTCGTGACTTTTGGAGTCTTGCTGGAATTAGAATAAATATCAAGTTAGTTCATTCCTTACAAACATTTCATATAAGAACTGGCTAAGGACTGGACCAGAATAATAGATTCTTCTGAATCGTTAATACTGTCAACATTTACTTAGACTTTGCTTGAAACAATAAATTACCCTCTTGCTGCTATTAGCTTCAGTTATATCAGTGTATATTTAACCACTTTATTGCTGCCCCCTGTACCAAGTATACAGGACAAAACACTGTGTGCTTACTGCACCTCTGTTGGCTTAAAGGAATGGCATTGTATTCATTGCCATGCATTTAGGAAGACAACTGAAGTCCATTGTGTGTCGGGCGCGAAGAAACCGAAGAACCCATGTGTTGAGTTGAGATTAAGATATTGAAGAATCCATAGACTGAGAAGTTTTTGGGAGTCCTTATTCGTCTGTAGTATAGTTATAGTAATCATATGTATTAGAGTAGGAATATTTACTTTTGTATGTATGAAAGTTTCAATTGGTTGGTTGTACCCCAGTTCCCCCAGTTACACCCTTCTCATTGGCTGTTTGTTCCTGGGCTTGGGGGTCTTCCCCTATTGGCCAGCCGGTGCCCATGACAACGGCACTCCCCCTTGTTCCATCTAGGGCTGGCCACTCCCTTACTCCTCCCTGACCTGCCCATAATAGGAATCACCCTTCCCCTTTTTCCCTTAATTGATGTAGGCCTGTCCTAACTCCTCCCTAGGATCCACCCCCATTCCAGAACCTTCCCTGCTCCATCATATAAAAGCCGGGTTCTCATTTTAATAAACAGCCATTTTGCATCACACCCTTAGGAGAGTGGTCCGTCCCTTCTTTTCCCTTTACAGGCCTGCGTCAATTGTGTGTCATACCATCTCCATTCTAGTTACCCTACCAGGCAGAAGCAGCAGGCAGTGATGGAAGGCTCTGAGACATCTGCTCTACACACACAGAGAAGTTACAGAACAACTAAGTCAGACCAAATGCTCCAAGTCTTGATGAGCTTTTTGTAGATAGTGGTGTAAAAGGTTGTCCCAGCACATACAGTGATATAAGAAGGTGAGAGGACAGCTTTGTCTTGTGATTAGAAAATCAATATTGAGCTTTGCCACAAAGGATTACAGGAGCAAAAAGGCACATCTTCACTTATTTCATTTTTGCAGAGGAACAGAGAGAATAAGTAACTATAAATGTGCCTGCAACTCGGCAGACAGAAAAGAGAGAGGATGAATAGGGAAGGCATCATTTTAGAGTCATTTTTCCTACAAATCTTCAAAGATTGACACCTTGCAAAATCATTTACCATAAAACTTAAAGGATTACAGAAACATCTCTGCTCATTACCGCCCACTTCTCATCTTTTAAACCTGACTATGATCATGCTGACAGCTGGACTAACAAAATCAGAGGTAGAGTGAGAGCAAAGTTTACTTTAATGCTGGAAGGCTGTAAGTCAAATCTGAAATTCCAAGTGATAGTAAAGTGCAAACTCAAATCTACTGCTCGCAGCACACTGAGCATTCCTCAGAAACATTAATCCAAACAAATGCTCAGAACTCCTCTAGAATGACACCTGCAAAACAGTTAAAAAAGGTGATACTAACTACTCAAATTAAACCCATGCTGCAAGTTAAATAAAATGTCTTTTTATCTTTTTTCAGCAGCTATGGAAAACAACCCATCACTGTTAAATTGCAATATTAATGGCTTCTTCCAAACAGAAAGTCCATGCCAGTTTCTCAAAGAATCCTGATTCATTCTTTTTCTTTTCATATGACATTCTCTAAATTGTGTTTTAAATTTTTGCTGTTATCCAAACTATCTCTCCAGTTCTAAGAGTCCAAAAGAGTAGGCAAAAAGCCTTCCAGATGAGACTTTGTCACTTCAAGTAGAAGAGGATAATATTCTTACCAGTCTGGCAATAAAGGTTGCTTTTGTTGTGGTTTTTTTTTTTGGTTGGTTGGGGTTTTGCACCAGAATTTGTTACGCAGGTCCAGATTTATTATAATCATTTTATTGTTGTAATTCTTCATGTGGAAATTAAATTTCTTCATGTAGAACTTAGCATAGCACACATCTCACGTTTAAACTTCATCTTGCTAGTTTCCCATTACCACTCGAATTGGCTGCATCAATCCGTGGGGGTGTGGTATGCCATAGGGGCATCACTGATGGCAATAGAACTGTAGCAATATTAGCAATATTTCTTTCCTTGGATTTCTAGCAAAGTCAGCACCTTCAGTTTTAAAAACTACTCCCAGTCTACCTTCAAAATCAGAAGAATAAGTGCATACCAAAGAAATAGTTCAGAAAAGGATTGAATATTAAACAAATAAAGTAAATTATCAAGTCTTGCCTGGGCCTTGTGGTAGCATACAACTTCTTACTGTCACGGGTGTATATCCTTTCTGTGAAGTAGTTGGGAACAAGGAAGAATTCTCAACATAATCAAAGGTACAAATACTACAATTAGCATTTGGTTAGTGAAAAATAGTTTTCAAAGTTAAATAATAATGTTCCTGTGCATGCAAAGTAGTCTTATGGCAAGATGAAGAGCAGAGTGTGGTCCGTGATATGAACTTAGAACACTTCTTGTTAGAAATGTTTGCCATGAATAAGAGCCTAAAAATTATTTCTTTTTAGTATTAAGAATTGTTGAAAATACATGTATAACAAGAATAGTCTGCTAAATAAGAA
Source organism: Campylorhamphus procurvoides (assembly GCA_013396655.1). Classification (NCBI taxonomy): domain Eukaryota; kingdom Metazoa; phylum Chordata; class Aves; order Passeriformes; family Dendrocolaptidae; genus Campylorhamphus; species Campylorhamphus procurvoides. The sequence continues at coordinate 1,781,467 of WBMV01000298.1, read as the reverse complement.
CTATGAAAATAATTTTCCATGGCCAGAATTTCCTTTCCTTCTTACACTGGTTTAAGACCAAGTAGAGGATGGGCAGTGAGGAACAAGCTTGAAAATGTCATCAGGACCAACACAAAATAAAAGAGCTTCACCAGGAGCAACAAAGCTGTCTGAATGGACTCTGTGTAATGGGTTGGCCAGAGAAGAGACAGTAGATGAAATAGCAATACATTATCAAAAACATCTGGTTTAATTCTAATCTCTGAAAAACAAACTGCAAGGAAATGACAGCTGAATGAAAACGTAGCTATTAATATGACCAAATGTATAAAATGATACACACAGTAAGTAATACTGGGGGAGGAGGGTGGGGGGGGGAAAGCAACTTTAATCTGCATTTTGTAATCTTGGATACAGATACTTCAAGCTTACAAACTCCATGCTGCTCATTTCAGCTCTAGCAGAGCTGCTACCTTGTTACTAACAAAATTAGAAAAGCTTCAGGAGACACCATTAAGAAGGGTCTGTTTGCCCCTCAGAAGCATCAAGTGACTGTAATTTGCTTCATTTTACAACACATAAATGTGTGTTCAAGATTCAGAGAAACAAAGTTAAGTGTTTCAGAGGCAAGAGAGAGAGAAAGGGGCAGAGGGAGAATGGGACCAGCTATGGGACCAGCTGTTGATGGACATCTAGGGCAAGATGGGAGATGTAATTCAAAGTCATGCTGATAGAGACTTGTGTCAGAGAAAAAACAAGGAGATGTTTTTTCCCCCTTAATTTTCTAACATTTTTAAGAAATATTTTCTGCTTTTCCTACTGAAACAGGGAGAGGCAAAAACTGAATGGAGACATAAAGAATAAAACTTTGAAGGTTTCTACAAACAGTGGTAGACACCAGAAATAATTTCAAAATATATTTAGAACAATACAGCAATTACTCCGCCATCAGGAGACAAAGTTAGGTTTATCTCTACATTTCAGGGAAATCAAGCCCTAAGAGGTCAGGGAGGTTGCTAAATGGGTGAGGGAACCAGTGAACATTTTAAAAATTCATCCTCTAATTTGGAGCCAAGGTCAACGATTTAAACTTGATTGCTCATCTTGAAACCGAACACACAGTGAGCATAGGTGGAACCATCCCAACTAGCAATTACCCAGAGCCAGGCAAACAGGAGCTGCAGAAGTAACTATAGCTGTAAGTGAATTCATGTTTTCAAAACATGACATCAGCCCTGCCTGTTTGCTAGCCACTGCTCACTTCTGATGGTGATAACTTGTTAAGCCACAATACTCAGCCACATGCCTAGCATCTAGCTGTACTGGGAAATTGCGACTGCCACAAGTTGTCCGGCCACTGAGAAGTCTCAGCTGCGGCCAAGACGTTAACACTAAACTCTCCAATACTTTAGAACCCAATACTCCATGCCACGGTCAAAACCAAATAAAAGATGACCTGGCTAGCACTGTCTATATGAAGTTTAGTGCATATTTACCAAGGAACATATCCAACTTTTTCCTTGCAAATATGTCAGGGAAGAATGTTCTTTGCAGAGCTAAATGGTCCTGTAGGAAAGCAAAAGAGAAGAGAAAAACCACATATTGAGTGTATTTCAGGAGCTCGGATGAAACCTTCCCTGCCATACAGGGAATCTCATTTTTATGTAATTATATGGTCCATTGTTTGGTTTCTTTAGCCCAAATTTTATGCAGCCCACACAAACTGGTGTCATCTTAGTGCTTATTACTGTGAAATATCAACCTCAACATGCTAAATCATGAAACCAGTTGTAGAAAAGGTTACAATATTCTGTATGTTAGAGAATCCCACACCCAGTCAAGTTTCTGTTATAGACATTTAGTTTCAGGTTTGAAGGGAAACTGAGGGCTATGGTCCAGAGTTCTGAATTTAGATCTTTCCTATCCAAAGAGAAACACTGATGCCAAATACAGTGAGATTTTATCTATCTAGGCAGAAAATAGACACATCATTAAAAATACACTTGTTGAAGGTCAAAAAAGCAGTGGTTTACAGTGAAATCCTGAAACTATCAACTTGCAACAAAAGATGGAAAGAGCCTGAAGTGAGGCTGTGGAGATTGGAACTAACAGGCTTCTAAATGGGCTTGTTTAGAAGTATATCAGATTGTGGAAAGGATGATTGATGTTGTGGAAAGGACCTCTGGAGATCATCTCCACTTTAACTAAATACATAGTGAACTTCCAAGATTAAATTTTTTTATAAAAAAATGCCTTGAGAGAGAGAAAAAAATACAGCACTGTTGCTATCAAAGCTTGCTGAAGCTATGGCAACAGCATGTTGAAAGAACCACCACGTCCTTCTTTAAATTCTCCTTCTTATACTCTCCCCACATCAATTGAAAACCAAGGCTGCATCTGGCACTTCTAAGAGTTAAAGAAGAATACATATGTGGTGTAAGGGAAGATTTTCCTTTCCTATAAAACCTTTTGTGAGTATAGTTTTACTTTTGGAAGTATTTCATGTTTTTCATTAGTAGAAGCAATCATAAAACATTACCTTTGAATTTGTGCAGTTGTAGCAAGAACTTAGTCCTTATAAATTATCATTACAATTTGTACCTTTCAATTAACTCTTGCTAATAATATATTACCTAAAGTTCAAGTCATGATTTTTTTTTTGTGTTGAACACTTTGAAAATTATACAGAGTTTTGATGTAAATTTGCCTTCAAAGCTGAATCAGGATATTAGAAACATATGAAATATGTTTGAAAATGTCAAAAAGAAGTTTAGTATATAGTAGGTAAGATGGCCAGATAACAGAGAGTCCTGCCTTTGGAGACTTTTTGGGGATGCTGAAATGACTATCCCACTCTCAGGTAGCTCATACATAAATAGTTAATTCCCTTAAAATAATCCTCTGAAGATACCAAGTACTTGAGCCCCTCTTTCTCCATAAACATGCAGGTCCCCATGTGCCAAAGGCAATTCTAGGCTGAGAGAGTGCTACATGGACTATTGCCATGGTGAGCCTGTTGCTGTTGAGTGGTGGGGTTTTTCATGAGGAGTTATCAACGGGCAGTAATAAACACAGTCTATGAGTATTACTGACATCGATGCTGAGAGACCCTCAAGCCACCTCTTGCCTCAGCAATAAGCTCCAATTAAGTATTCTTAAACATTAACCCTGTTACAGAACAGGCTAATTATTGTTTTCAGAAATAAGACAGACAACCTGTCAGAGCAGTTAATAGAACTGAGCAGGCCAAAAGGCATCATGTTGTTCTTCAGTTATAGAGATGCCTTTAGCTCTTTACCATATAATCAAAAAACCCTGCACTGCCAGCTTGTAGCTCCCCACTTGGAAACCTTGGCACTCTTTGTATGAAACTCACAATTCATTGCAGGATTAGGGGAAAGTATTTAACAGCCCCTAATGGAATTATGTGAGAACTATACTAAGTCACAGTAGCAGAAGACTAATTTCACTGGGGAACTAGGGAAAGTCAAAGTTGCCTGTGAAAAGGAAGAAACAGTACAGTTCACCTTTAGCTTTTAGCAAATGGAAGTGCTGTGAGAATTCACCAGCATGTATTTTAAATAGGCTTCTTTAAAATAATGTTAATATAAATTGCATATAAAGCCAACCTAACACTCTCAGAGTCAATGGGAAATTAGACATGAGAAATAAGTTATAACATCCCTATGAAAGGGAAAGCCTTCTTTGTGGTGCTCTCAGTTCAGTCCCCAAAGCAGGGACCTTGAGAGTATTGAGCAGGGTCTGTTTCAAACAGGAACATTTGGGAAGAAACTAAAAGCAGAGAACTGAGGCACATTTGAGAAAAACTGTGATCATAATCAAACATGAATCTGATGGTTTACCACTCAAATACATTATTTGAGAAAAGAGACCTCCAGATAATTGGTTAAGACTATTACCTTTCCAAAAGGAGCACTGAGGGAATGTACATACAAAGTTTTCTGAAATATAGAGAAAAATATTACTGTCTTTTACACAATCTGAACACCATTGGCTACACTGGCCATTCTTTTCTGATACACGATGTCAGTAGAATTTCTCTAATGTCTAAACAAGCATATTTTTGTCCAATTTATTGTCAACTTACAGTATAAAAACTGATTTTTATATCTCATGTGAAAATTGTATTACCTGCAAAACAGTATATATTTTGTCATTAATGCTCCCTTAAAAAAAATTTGGATCAGATCTTTCTTCCTTGGCAGAGAGAAGGGAGAAAAGGTGGGGTTTCCTTTTTAGAAAAAAAAAATCAAACAATTTATAAAATAAGAGGTGATATATAAAATACTATGTGCACTTGCTAAACTTCTGACTTACACCAGCTTCCTGTTTTGAATGAAACCATTTGCAAAGTGTTATTGATCTTCAAAATGCTAGTATGGGAGAATTAAAGCCGTACAGAAAATTTTATGGAAGTTTTTTTTGCCTCTGCACCTATGAATATAACAAATATAGCAGAAATACAGAGGTAAAAATCATTGCTTACTGTCCACTGGAGATATAATCATCTGAACTGAAGGTTGTTCAGAATTTTAGTGGGTATCGTACATTGACCCAGATCACTGTTGATTTCAGAAGAGAATTGATAGGGAGTGAAGGAGGCCAAAGTTGAAGGTTTCATGGTTATCAGCAAAGCAAATAAATGGCAGTCAGCCCACATAAAAGGGCAGGACATATTCAAATCTCACTGTAGGTGTAACAGGGTATATTACTTTCTTAACTATGAAACTTTTGTCTGGGTTAGAGTCCTGCCACCAATAGAGAAAATGCTGCTACTTGTCCCAGGAAATCAGTGAAGGAAAAACAAAACAAAAGTAGTTGTGTCCCAAAGTAAGGGCTCTGAGGCCTCTGACAGCCCTGCCTGCCCCTGCCCCTGCCCAGGGAATCCCACACCCTGTCCCTGACCAGGACCCCATTTCAGGGCCCCAGGACTGTTGGTCCCTGCCCCACTAATAGCACAGCAGGGCCCCTCCCCATGGCGATGCCCAAAGCTGGGGTTGCCACAGTGCCTCCCATCTCCCCTGCTTCTGACCAGGATGGTAAGACAGGCCCTGTCTGATTAGGACCAGACCAGTTGTTGGAAGCTGTCACCAGCTCTAGGTCATTGACCCAAGCACACTTGGTCTCTCTGAGAGAAACTATATAAGAATGCAAAGCTAAAAGGGTGTTATAATGCAATATGAGTGAGAGTAAGGAAGAAGACAGTTAAATGGGGAAAACAGGGTAAACAATTTAACTGTATACAGAAGAAGCCCAGCAATTTGTACAGTTATGAGAGTCTTACCCTAACAGGAAACTTGGTATTACCAGCCAGGAGGTCAATGATGTGACTTTAACCTTCTTAGACAGAGGTCAGAGAAGCTGCCCAAGCAGAACAAATAATAAACATGGGAGAATTCAATTACACCCATGTAAACTGAGGGAATGTCATTGTGAGAAATGATACAGAGGTAGAAGTTTTAAATATCGCAAATGACCACTCGTGAAACTGACTACTCAGAAACCCACAAGTGAAGAAGCAATTTGGCTCAGACTTGAGCAGGCAAGATGTGGTTTGCAATGTTACTTTTGAAGAGTTCCTCTGTAATTATGACTACGATATATTCAAATTTAGCAATTGCAAGAATGAAGTAGATTTAATTTCAAAAAAAAAAAAGAGAACAACAAAAAATGAAGAAGCTTGTTAAAAACAAATTAAAAGGAAGACATAGAAGAATAAAATTCTTGGAGGCTGACTTGAGATTATTTAAAGACAACTAAACTGAAGTCTCTGTAAATAATAGTTTCCAGTGAGAGAAACAAAAAAGAACCCACCAAAGTCAGAACCACTGAAGAACAATAAAGAAAGGCATTTAAAGTTAGAAAGATTTCATTCAAAAAGCAGAAATCTTATCTGAAGAAGGGAAACAAAAAGGAGGACAAATTCAGATAAAACCACAAAAGGCAGATGAAAACCGATTTTGAAGATTAATTTGAGTAAATAAAAATTTCTTTGCTCCCTGGCAGAAAATTTGTACAGTTTGCAGAGCTAATAGAACTAAAAAAACTGAAAGTCATAATGAAAAACTTGAATGAATTGTCTTTACCCACATTCATTTAAGAAAAGTTTAGAAAGATTCATAGCCCCTTTTTATATAAGAATCAAGTTTGGCAAGCCATCAAAAGTCAGTAGGGATCATTTATGAACAGATTGATAAAATAAATACTAAAGAATCACTTGGGCTCCATTGCATTTAACACCAAGTGGTATAATAATCAAACTATGAGACTACTGAACTTCTGGTGTGGTGGGAATCTACTAACACTTCCTAAGGAATGGGGAGTACCAAGTGTAAAACCCCCTTTTGAAAAGGGTATTGAGAGAGGGTGCAAGTAACCTACACCAGAACATCTGACTTTTGTGCATGTGGAGCTATGAAAAATTATATATCTGCCCAGCATTTGATGTCCTGGTTATATTGGTGCAGCTTTTGCAGTAGAATGTCAAGGATCAAATACAAAGGTATGACTGAAGGGTCAGTAGGTATGTTGACAATGACAGTGCAATTCAAAGAATTGCACAGATTTCCAGAAAACTGTTGACAAGGCACCTCTCTAAACCAGAAGAAACTAACCATTCATGATACAAGGAAGAAAGAAATGTTTATTGTATACTTGTAACTAATTAAAAACTGAAATCAGAGTGGGCATAAATAAAAAAATAACCTGAGAAATTGAACGAGTTTCTGAACAAAAACTGTCCAATAGATTCACATGTGAACTAATAGGATAAGTGATGAATTTACAGATGATATAAAAATAATTAGGATAGTAAAAAATTAAAGCTGTCTTTACAAAAGAGTTACACAACATGGCATGACCTTTTATATTTTTTGTAAGCATCCATTCCTGACCATTGAGATAGAAATCTGGAATAAACACACCTTTAGTCTTGTCCTATTGATTGCACTGCTGTACCAAAAAGGCTGACAAAAAGATAAAAAATTACAGACAGATGAACCAAAGTGAATAGCAACATTTCAGGTAGGGAATGATGAATAGAGAAGATCTTTCTTTCTCTAATATAACCTCTTCTCAAACAGCTTTTATGCAGAACTTAATATCATGATTTCAAAACATTTCTTTTTGGAACTACAGTATCAAGCATTCAAGACAGTTACAGAACAGGTTCCCCCCTTAAGAGTTTGCCCTTGTGTGATAAAGAATCAGTATAGAAATGTTTTAAAATTACAGAAATGGAATATATTCAGTATTCATTTTCCAGATGTCAAACTACTAGCAATGGCCAAGGTTTGCCAGAAGGCCAGGATTTTTGGATACTCAGCCTTCCCAGCCCCTTTGCTCCAGAGCAACTCCAAAAACACCTTCTGCAAATGTTAATTGATTTTTAAAAATCAAGTTGTATTTTTACAAAAAAAAACCTGATACATTGTTACTGCTGAAGATACTGAAAAATCTCATGTGGCAGCCAAAATGAAACATGAAAATTTTGCCTGTGTTAAGATATTTGTTTCTTTCCTTTTGGCTTTGCAGTTTCATCTTCAACAGCAGGTGAGAAATGCTCACCATTTCTACGTAAAAGTGTAAAAGACATTCAAGACTTAAGTCAGTGTTATATAAATACTCAAGACAATGGCATTTCCGTTTGCGTGGTAAGCACACCAAAAGGTCAAGGGTGAATGTTCATTTTTGTCGCTCAGAAGTGCTTATTCTTATCAGTGGTGTTTTTCAGCTGTATTTCTCTCTGTAATGTCCATTGCTGTATAACAACAGCTACGTGGTGGAAAATAGGTCCAGTTTTAGGCTTTGGAGGATAAATGTGTTTCACATCAGCCTCACTGGATACTGAAATTCACATCATGTAACCAAATATTTAAAGAATACAAAGGAAATGTGGTAAAAGTGCAACTCCACAGCTGTAGTTGAAAACACTTGTATAAGCGCTATACAGAATAACACAACAGAAGTGTTCTACTGTCACTGATAAGAGTGTCTTCAGTCCGGTATAGTTTGTAGGATCACAGTGAAATATTTCTCCTGCCAAAGCTTTCTCCTGCTGCCCTCACAGAGGTCTCAAGAAGCAAAAAAGCTGTGCAGAGGGAAAGGTGCAAGAGGTCGAAAATGTATCTGACTCTAATGTTAGTTCATCTTTGTATAATTAATACAGTCTGCAAAAACAGGAGTTAAAGCAACATCACCAAGGTGATAAGCAAAGAAGAGGGAAACATTCAGAGGTGTGGGTGGTAGTGTCATTTCTTCACTGTATGAAAAGGTGACCATGACTGGAACTTTTGAATAGACAAAGTACCCAGAATGAACTTTCAGGCCTATCTTTCACCTCCAATGAAATACTGTTGGGCTGTAATTCATGCTAAAGAAGTGTTGCTGGCTTAAATTCACCTCCACTCACATTCAAGAAAATATCTGTATCCTGTGGCCTGCATGCAAATACCCAATATTAAGTCTCCAGGTGTCTCTTTTAACTAATAGCCTGCAATTAGTGCTTGATGGCCCATCAACGCATTGCATAGTTCCTTCCTCTGAAAGAGTTCTCCCTTTCTTTAAATTGCCAGAATTGAAAGAATTATGTTCTAATTCCCTGACTTCATTCAGTTCATTTTGAGACTTAATGTTTTTCATTTAAATCCCCTATTGGGAACTCATTCACTTCCATCTCACCAGCACAGCCAGGCTGCATTGATTAATTACTAGCACTTACCCTTCTACTTCAGTAAATCTCAGTACGATGTCTAATAACTGGAAAGCCTTAAATAAATGTTTTAAGTCATTTCAAATTTGAAGCTCCAAAGAATTCTACAAAATTGAAGAAAGACAGGGGGCTACAGGGAGCCTGTGTTTAAGAACTGAGAGTATGAGATCAAGCTGATTCAATGCCCAAACCAAATTCATACTGGAAAGCCAGCTTACATAGGTAATACAATTCATCAAATAGAGAGCATAGGTTTAGGAATCAAATTACATTTTCAGTTCTAGAGATGCAACAGAGCTACCAGATTTACAATTTCAAATCTATAGGACTTATATTTTAAATATTCATGGGTTAATATAGCAGAGGAAGCTCATTAACACAGCAGAGATTAAGCTTTCATTCATGTGAAGTCAACAGTGGTGACTACATTGAGAACTCTTATTCTAAGTCTAGTTTTGGAAATGCTCCTTCACATGGATCAAAAATAATTGCAAAGAAAAGCAATAAAGAGAAGAAATTACAGAATCACAAAATTATATAGACCAGACAGGACATCTGAGATCAAGTCCATTCTTTGACCAATCACCATTTGTCAAGTACACCATAGCACTAAGTGCCATGTCCAATCTTTTCTCGAACCCTGCAAGGAGAATGACTCCACCCTCTCCTTGAACAGTCCATTCCAGTGTTTAGGCACCATTTCTGCAAAGAAATTCCTCCTGATGTCCAACTTGAACCTCCCCTGGCACAGCTTGAGTCTGTGTCCTCTCATCCTGTCACTAGTTGTCTGGAAGAAGAAGCTGACCCCCATCTGGCTACTACCTCCTTTCAGGTTTTTGTAGCAAACAGTAGCATCACCCCCAAGCCTCCTTTCCCCAGGCTAAACAACCCCAGCTCCTCCAGCTGCACCTCATAGGACTTGCTCTTCAGATCCTTCCCAACCTTCACTGCCCTTCTCTGGACACAGTCTAGCACCTCAATGTCATTCTTGTAGTGCAGGGTCCAGAACTGAACAGAGTACTCGAGGTGCAGGTTCACCAGTTCCAAGTACAGAGGGAAAACAGATGAACAAACAAACAAAACACAAACACTATTCCAAAATGAAATTCACCTTAATCCCTTACCTACAGAATAACCTGTATAAGAAGCCCAACATACATGAAACAATACAAAAACTGGGAATCTTACCAAAAAAAATGTAGATATTCTTTTCTCAAAGTTTATCCTCATTTTTGTTTGTCAGGTCACTAGGATAGGTGGACAAAGGCCCCTTGCTAAGAGTTCGTTGAAAGTCTCTGTAGGGGTAAATAGCTCTTTTCTGGGAGATATTGCTACCAAGGAGGCAATTCTTTTTCACTAAGAAAGCTTTCCTGCCTGGAATGAGACATCTTTCCCAGATGCAGTTTGGGGATGTTTCTCTGAATGCATTCCACAGAAGCTTATTCCCTGCGCACAGGAGAGATAATGCTCACAGATGTCCTGCAAGGCCTTAGCTGGCAATGGGGGAGCAAAGGGAGGGGAAGTGATGATAAAGACCAAGGAACGAATGAAAGCCTTGTCTTTTGCCTTTGCTCTGAAGCCTGGTGCTGTCTGTACAGCACTGTTAGGATATATAAGTTTTCAGCATCCTTGCCTTTGAAATAAAACTTTGAATCCTTTCTATTGCTTTGCTGTTCTTTGGGGGAATACGTGCATGTATTTTGTTCTACACTCTCTTTTTATTCAGTGGTAGACGTAGAGATGGGAAGACAATCTTCTTCAAAGTCCTCAGGCTAAAACTGCATTTTTGGTCATGCCAGTTAGAGCAGCAAACATTTATTAAGGTATGAAATCACCTCACACTGTACAATCAAACAGTGAACATATTTTGATGAGTTTGACCTTAGCAATTTCTTGTGCAGATGAACTAGCTGACTGAATGGAGGTTTGTCTCTGTCAATCTCATCTCCTTCTCAAACCTATATTTTTCCCATGATAGAATCAGAAGAGAGTTACTATATTGAAAAATGCAGAGCAGAGAATAGGTACTCATATGTTCAAATCAGCCCATCCACAAGGAGCGTTATTCACAGACACACCCAGAAGAGCCTCCATACCCTTCGCACTTCAGTCTGTCATCCAGCACACCAGAGGTTATATAAGTGGCTGTAACACTGCTTACTTTGACTTAGCTGGCAGGCAGTGGTTATCTAAGTATATAGCTTTATCAGCTGCAATACAATTCCAATTCGTGTGGCTTCAGTGAAAACAGGTAAAGTCAAGTGAAACTCTGTTCCATTCACCAGAAGTGCACACATTACCTGTTGTCATCACTAAACCCAAGAGCACTGTGGAAGTCTGGCTCCTCAGAGCGGAACTGTACAGCCCAGTTGAAAGGTCACGTTTTGAGAGGCTTCAGACAAAACTGAATCCCCTCTACCCATACTGGAAACCCCACTATCTTTCTCTTTTCTCCCTGGGAGCTCCCAACACCCACCATTTTCTACCTCCTGCTCCCCTCCACTTTCACCACTCTTCTTCCCTTACAGTGTCAACTAATTCCACGTTTTGTTTGGGCAGCAGGCAGTCAAGATGCATCATTCCCACCACCTCAGATGCTCTAAGCAGGGGATCACATACCCAGTCTTGTGGCCAGACAATCCAGAGGTAGCTTTGCCCTAATCTGCTCTGGAATTGTAAAATGTACATGTAATTACAATCTGACCCTGACAAAGAGTTTTGCATTTGCATATGCCCATTATCATTATAGTGAGCTGACCCAAAAGTCCAGGCTCACGTATTTCCTAAATTGGAGCCTTCTTGGAAAACAGAGATAAAATTTCCAGTCTAATTTTGTAAATGAATGTTTAAAGTGTGTGTAGTTACAGTGATGTACAAAGGCTAATAGAATTAAATTCCCTGTTTGAAAAGATGAAAATGATCCATTTGTTTTTCTTAAGTGTCCTTGCTAGTTGAATGCTGTGATATATTTTACTAAAACTAACCTTTTCAAAATTCTGTAATTATCTTGAAATACATTTTCTGATTTTTGATAAGGAGTGGATTATATGAAAATTGGGATGATGACTTCATTTATGTGCCAGATCTGATTCACCTTTAAAATCCTCTTTGCTTTTGCTTTCTGAATACTTAGCAAAATAAATTATTTTCCTCTTTCTAATGACATGATTTAATGATTTATTGAGAACCCTTAATTTTCACTGAGGTCAAAAGTATCACACAAGGCCAGCTCCCAGCAATGCCTTAAAGGGAACTGGAAAATTTCTGCCAAGGCATCAGTACCTTAGAAACAGGGTTAGAAGAAAAGTGTCTTCCGAAAGCGTTTCTCTTTTCACTTGCCTAGCAGAACTGCACATTTATCAGATTGTATTTGTTTTTGTTCAGTTTTTAAGCCAAATCCTGCCATTCTAGGGGTTTGGGGAATTCAGAATCAGCTCTGTAAAAGTCAATAATGGCAGAGTATTTCTTTCAAGTAATGTGAGAGAGAAAGGCACTCAAGACTCAGGTGAAGAGCAAGGAAAGGTTTTCAGATTTCCTGGATGCCACAGCAGAGCTGTCAGTGTCACACAGCAGAATCATACACTGATACTCTGTCACAGAAATCAGGGAGATCACTGGCTCTGCATTGCATTTGCTCCAGGAGCACAGGGTACCTCATTTCTGCCTTGTGGTATCAGAGGGGTGATACTGTTAACTAACCAGTGACTCTGTGTCTTGCATTACCCATAAATAGCCCTGTATTTGTAAAATGTAATTATCTGATTACTCTGGTGGGTTGATAGACAGGTCTGGTTTTGAACAACATGGGAACAAAGCAGTAGTGCTGGACCACCAAATGGAGCCCCCACAGAGAGCATGAAGGTACTGAGCCATGATTCTTCCTATGAGAACAGCACAAACAAAACCACTAGGCATTTTTGCTAATAACTGTTTATTCTGTCCACCTCTGCTTTCTGCCATAGCAAACCCATGGGATTCTGCTGTGCTTTCTTCATCCCAGTGACAACTCCCACGTACTGCTAGGCAACTATTCACAGCATCTTTATTTTCTTGCTCCAAGGGCAAGTTTCACATCAGTGTTTTCATGTGCAATTTAAATACAGAAGACAGTTTCCACCCAAATAGATCAGCTTCATTAAAAGTAATTTATTTTCATTAGGTTCTTTTTAACTCTGACCTTCAGAACTAGCAGCCAAATAAGTGACAAGTACTTATAGACTGTGGAATTAGTTATAGACACAGTGTCACATCTTCTGTGTAGACACATAAAAAAAGAGAGCATAAATTACTTGAGCCTCAATGTCTGTCAGTGAATAAGAACCTCACTTTGAAAAGGCATAACACTTTTAAAAGGCACAATCCCCTAAAAGTACAAAGAGTGAAATTAATAGATCTGAGCTCAGCAAGAGTGCCTTGTATACTCATTTTTAAGGTGAAAAACTGTTCGTGACCAGTTGCTCCTCCTTCTCCTGCAGTTCTGTGTCTTGTCAGTACTCATGCAACTCAGGGTGACAATTTTCTCCTGTAAAATTTGCCTATTCTTCCTCATACCTTAATATTTGGGAAGGGGAGGGGGGAAAAAAATCACTTCTATTAAAACTTCAGGATGTACATATCTTGGCATAAATAGCACAGGAAGTTTACAAACAAACTAATCAGTCTCATTACAAAAAATTTTCAGATAAATAGTTCTCATATCACTAAAGCCAGCTGCATATCTCACCAGGTAAACAACACTAGCATCACTATTCAGGTGTACAAACACCTCCTTTTTACTTAGCACTTTTAAATGGTGCTATCTGTGCTATCTGCATATGGATCTGATGATAGTTACATCTATATTGGTAAATTAGACTTTTTAACCTTGACTGTGTTCACAAATTGTTGAGAAATAATTGAAACGAGACAGATCTATGCCAGGGGCCCTTCTAACAATCTAAATGAACAAAAGGTCAAGTCCAGAACCCTGAAATTCCTTAATTCCTTAATGAAAATGCAGTCAATGTGTTTGTGTGTGCCAGAAATTTATTGAGTACTCACTCACATAGATTTCACCCTTCCAGAAACGTTGCCCGTTTCAGAGTACAGTGTTGAATTCTTACAACCTAAGGGTGCTTGGTCCTACCTTTGGAAGACTTCACAGTTCTAACTGTTGACATTCATGTTCTGACACTGGAGCATGTAAGGTCTGGATAGTATCTCTAAAATCACATCCTTTCTGCAGTGTGTTGAAGGGCAGTTTCCAGCTACAGAGACATGGGAGCAAGACAGGTATTAACTGAGAAGCGGGCACTCTCCCACTCCCTAGTGGCTCAGCCTTCTCACACCACACAGGCAACCTGTAGGAACTCCTGCAAACATCACACTCGGGGAGGGGCTACTCTAAGGCCAAGAAACAATGAAAGAAAAAATGTGCAGCAATGAAAAAAGGGGGGACAAGCCTCGGGCTGAGGCTTGCAGGGTACTGGGTCAGGATCCTGATGGTTTCACAACCTGTCCCTTTCTGCAGTCCCATATCCACATAGGATTTGCCAGGCACAAACTAAAGTCCCATGAAGACACCAGAGCACTCCTATGACAGTTAGCTAGACATTACTATTAATGATATAAAAATGAGTTGGGTGAGAAAGCTGTGAGAGGATGCAGTGAGACAGTGGTGAGGTATATCTGTCCCCCAAATCTATACATGCATTAGCTGTCTTGTCATGGTCAGACCACTAAGTCAAAGAGATCACGTTGAGGTCTGAGTTTCCTCTACTTAGCTGTGAGAAGTAACATCACAAAAGCAGCCTCACACACACCTCCTGGCACAACAGAGAGAAAACCACACAAGCCTCATGGCATCTGCAGCAAAACAGCACTAGTTACAGAATGAGCTGCAATGGCTCTGACAGGCAAGGGGACTCATGTTGCCTCACAACAATGTGTGATGAAAACAACATCACTCTTGAAGCTTGGAGGTTAGCCACAGGCTGGGCAGAGCTGTAAGAAGCAACACTACGGGAACGGTCATACTCTGGGTTGCTTCATGGGAGGTTCATGTCTGTGCGTGGGGTGTCTCTGCACACAGCTCTCTCCAAATACAAGTTAGACTTGGGTCTAATTCACCATTTTTTATGTTTCTGCACTGTGTCAAAGATGCAGGCAAGCATCCAGGGGTGACAGATTTTGCTGCCCTCTTTTAAACCCGTCTGGAAACGAGTGTGCGGCTTCAGACCAAGAAAACACCACTCTGTTCAAAGGTGAAGTATTGTCAAACTGGCAGTATTCCTCCTTTCTGCCCACTTGGCCATGCCTCCAGCTCTTAGTTGAAGAGGTGGAGGATACTGTATTAGAGATAAATATAGACATATTTATTTATTTGATATATATGCTTTAGGTGACTACCAGTTCAACGTAATGACCAGGGTTAGCAGTAGCTTTAGAAGGAGCAAGCTTGTGCAGACACCCTTTATTTTGAGTGCCAATCAAACAGTGAAAACAGTGGCAGGAAAAGGAGACAGATCTGGGCACTAAGAGTACACAGTATAGCAAACCAGTCTGGGGAAGTGCTAGGCTAAGTTAACAACCACCTGACGCTGACAGTTTATGAAAATATAGCTGTCTGAAATAGTATTTTTTGCCCCTTTAATTTACACACTCCCTACATTTGTCATTTTAGTCAGATCCTTAGACATCATTCACACCTTGTACCAAGATTTTCATGATAAAACCCTTGTGATTGCCTCCCATTTTATCACCTTGTGGCACCCAACATCCAGGAACTCTGGACAGCGCAGCACATTTGTTATACTCATTCCTTCATCAGTAGCTTTCCCCCATTACTTCTGGACAAGTCAAGCCCCTTCCCTGATTTTCTCATTGAAAAAACAGTTCTAATCATTACCTCATCTGAAGAAAAGAGAAAGCAGGGTCTGGTTAGTGACTGAAATTTGTCTTATGCTTACAATTATTAACATCTGATTATTTATTACCAAATACCTTTCACCTGTGTCATTGTTGGACTGCTTGCCACTGTCATAGCCATAGCTAGCATTTTATAGTGGACCTGTCAACTCTCAGGAGTTTCCTACAATTACCTCTATTTTGTTAATTTTTATATATGGTTTCACACTGGTTATCAGGACTGGCAGTATGCAAAGCACAGGAAGCGGGGTGTAGTGACTGTGTGTGTCAAATTGAGGAATGTGACAGCTTAGAGGAATGGTGTGCATGAACCTGAGCTAAAGTTATGAAGAAAATAGGGGGTTTAGCCTCCTTTAGTTGTATACTGTTCCTCTTCTCTATACTAGTTTCAACCATAACAAGTTTTTTGGAAAGGTGCAGTCAGAAATGCCTTCTTTCACAGTTTCTATACATATCTGGAGAAGCATAAAGGAAAGAACTTCTGTTTCAAATTTTTTCTTGTTTTTTAAAACTCTAATGATTGAAGTGGACTTATATTATAAAATAATGCATTTATTTCTTCTGTCATCTGTCACTCTATGATCTTACTGTCCAAGTAATCTTGATCTTACTCTATGA